>JAZDUH010000256.1:135000-216268 GCA_036419115.1 Scarus forsteni
TGCGTGCATGTGTAAATTAACAATAAATTATACAGAAATGAGTAAGGTGAACATGTGTGCATGTGTAAATTAACATTAACTTTATACAGAAATGAGTAAGGTGAACATGCGTGCATGTGTAAATTAACAATAAATTATACAGAAATGAGTAAGGTGAACATGTGTGCATGTGTAAATTAACATTAACTTTATACAGAAATGAGTGAGGTGAACATGCGTGCATGTGTAAATTAACTTTAACTTTATACAGAAATTAGTAAGGTGAACATGTGTGCATGTGTAAATTAACATTAACTTTATACAGAAATGAGTGAGGTGAACATGCGTGCATGTGTAAATTAACATTAACTTTATACAGAAATGAGTAAGGTGAACATGTGTGCATGTGTAAATTAACATTAACTTTATACAGAAATGAGTGAGGTGAACATGTGTGCATGTGTAAATTAACAATAAATTATACAGAAATGAGTAAGGGGAACATGTGTGCATGTGTAAATTAACAATAACTATATACAAAAATGAGTAAGGGGAAGATGTGTGCATGTGTAAATTAAGAACTTTATACAGAAATGAGTAAGGGGAAGATGTGTGCATGTGTAAATTAACAATAACTTTATACAGAAATGAGTAAGGTGAACATGTGTGCATGTGTAAATTAAGAACTTTATACAGAAATGAGTAAGGGGAAGATGTGTGCATGTGTAAATTAACAATAACTTTATACAGAAATGAGTAAGGTGACATGTGTGCATGTGTAAATTAACAATAACTTTATACAGAAATGAGTAAGGTGAACATGTGTGCATGTGTAAATTAACAATAACTTTATACAGAAATGAGTAAGGTGAACATGTGTGCATGTGTAAATTAACTTTATACAGAAATGAGTAAGGTGAACATGTGTGCATGTGTAAATTAACAATAACTTTATACAGAAATGAGTAAAGGTGAACATGTGTGCATGTGTAAATTAACAATAACTTTATACAGAAATGAGTAAGGTGAGCATGCGTGCATGTGTAAATTAACAATAACTTTATACAGAAATGAATAAGGTGAACATGTGTGCATGTGTAAATTAACAATAACTTTATACAGAAATGAGTAAGGTGAACATGAGTGCATGTGTAAATTAACAATTAACTTTATACAGAAATGAGTAAGGTGAACATGCGTGCATGTGTAAATTAACAATAAATTATACAGAAATGAGTAAGGTGAACATGTGTGCATGTGTAAATTAACAATAACTTTATACAGAAATGAGTAAGGTGAACATGCGTGCATGTGTAAATTAACAATAACTTTATACAGAAATGAGTAAGGTGAACATGTGTGCATGTGTAAATTAACAATAACTTTATACAGAAATGAGTAAGGTGAACATGCGTGCATGTGTAAATTAACAATAAATTATACAGAAATGAGTAAAGTGAACATGAGTGCATGTGTAAATTAACAATAACTTTATACAGAAATTAGTAAGGTGAACATGTGTGCATGTGTAAATTAACAATAACTTTATACAGAAATGAATAAGGTGAACATGCGTGCATGTGTAAATTAACATTAACTTTATACAGAAATGAATAAGGTGAACATGCGTGCATGTGTAAATTAACATTTACTTTATACAGAAATGAGTAAGGTGAAATATGTGCATGTGTAAATTAACAATAACTTTATACAGAAATGAGTAAGGTGAACATGTGTGCATGTGTAAATTAACATTAACTTTATACAGAAATGAGTAAGGTGAACATGCGTGCATGTGTAAATTAACAATAACTTTATACAGAAATGAGTAAGGTGAACATGCGTGCATGTGTAAATTAACAATAACTTTATACAGAAATGAGTAAGGTGAACATGCGTGCATGTGTAAATTAACAATAACTTTATACAGAAATGAGTAAGGTGAACATGTGCATGTGTAAATTAACATTAACTTTATACAGAAATGAGTAAGGTGAACATGCGTGCATGTGTAAATTAACATAACTTTTATACAGAAATGAGTAAGGTGAACATGTGTGCATGTGTAAATTAACAATAACTTTACACAGAAATTAGTAAGGGGAATATGTGTGCATGTGTAAATTAACAATAACTTTGTACAGAAATGAGTAAGGTGAACATGTGTGCATGTGTAAATTAAAAATAACTTTATACAGAAATGAGTAAGGTGAACATGCGTGCATGTGTAAATTAACAATAACTTTATACAGAAATGAGTAAGGTGAACATGTGTGCATGTGTAAATTAAAAATAACTTTATACAGAAATGAGTAAGGTGAACATGTGTGCATGTGTAAATTAACAACTTTATACAGAAATGAGTAAGGTGAACATGCGTGCATGTGTAAATTAACATTAACTTTATACAGAAATGAGTAAGGTGAACATGCGTGCATGTGTAAATTAACAATAAATTATACAGAAATGAGTAAGGTGAACATGTGTGCATGTAAATTAAATAACTTTATACAGAAATGAGTAAGGTGAACATGTGTGCATGTGTAAATTAACAATAACTTTATACAGAAATGAGTAAGGTGAACATGCGTGCATGTGTAAATTAACAATAACTTTATACAGAAATGAGTAAGGTGAACATGCGTGCATGTGTAAATTAACTTTAACTTTATACAGAAATGAGTAAGGTGAACATGCGTGTAAATTAACAATAACTTTATACAGAAATGAGTAAGGTGAACATGTGTGCATGTGTAAATTAACAATAAATTATACAGAAATGAGTAAGGTGAACATGCGTGTGTAAATTAACAATAACTTTATACAGAAATGAGTAAGGTGAACATGCGTGCATGTGTAAATTAACAATAACTTTATACAGAAATGAGTAAGGTGAACATGTGTGCATGTGTAAATTAACAATAAATTATACAGAAATGAGTAAGGTGAACATGCGTGCATGTGTAAATTAACAATAACTTTATACAGAAATGAGTAAGGTGAACATGTGTGCATGTGTAAATTAAAAATAACTTTACACAGAAATTAGTAAGGGGAATATGTGTGCATGTGTAAATTAACAATAACTTTATACAGAAATGAGTAAGGTGAACATGTGTGCATGTGTAAATTAAAAATAACTTTATACAGAAATGAGTAAGGTGAACATGCGTGCATGTGTAAATTAACAATAAATTATACAGAAATGAGTAAGGTGAACATGCGTGCATGTGTAAATTAACAATAACTTTATACAGAAATGAGTAAGGTGAACATGCGTGCATGTGTAAATTAACAATAACTTTATACAGAAATGAGTAAGGTGAACATGCGTGCATGTGTAAATTAACAATAACTTTATACAGAAATGAGTAAGGTGAACATGCGTGCATGTGTAAATTAACAATAACTTTATACAGAAATGAGTAAGGTGAACATGCATGTGTAAATTAACAATAACTTTATACAGAAATGAGTAAGGTGAACATGCGTGCATGTGTAAATTAACAATAACTTTATACAGAAATGAGTAAGGTGAACATGCGTGCATGTGTAAATTAACAATAACTTTATACAGAAATGAGTAAGGTGAACATGCGTGCATGTGTAAATTAACAATAACTTTATACAGAAATGAGTAAGGTGAACATGCGTGCATGTGTAAATTAACAATAACTTTATACAGAAATGAGTAAGGTGAACATGCGTGCATGTGTAAATTAACAATAACTTTATACAGAAATGAGTAAGGTGAACATGTGCATGTGTAAATTAACAATAACTTTATACAGAAATGAGTAAGGTGAACATGCGTGCATGTGTAAATTAACAACTTTATACAGAAATGAGTAAGGTGAACATGCGTGCATGTGTAAATTAACAATAACTTTATACAGAAATGAGTAAGGTGAACATGCGTGCATGTGTAAATTAACAATAACTTTATACAGAAATGAGTAAGGTGAACATGTGCATGTGTAAATTAACAATAACTTTATACAGAAATGAGTAAGGTGAACATGCGCATGTGTAAATTAACAATAACTTTATACAGAAATGAGTAAGGTGAACATGCATGTGTAAATTAACAATAACTTTATACAGAAATGAGTAAGGTGAACATGCGTGCATGTGTAAATTAACAATAACTTTATACAGAAATGAGTAAGGTGAACATGTGCATGTGTAAATTAACAATAACTTTATACAGAAATGAGTAAGGTGAACATGTGTGCATGTGTAAATTAACAATAACTTATACAGAAATGAGTAAGGTGAACATGCGTGCATGTGTAAATTAACAATAACTTTATACAGAAATGAGTAAGGTGAACATGCGTGTGTAAATTAACAATAACTTTATACAGAAATGAGTAAGGTGAACATGTGCATGTGTAAATTAACAATAACTTTATACAGAAATGAGTAAGGTGAACATGCATGTGTAAATTAACAATAACTTTATACAGAAATGAGTAAGGTGAACATGCGTGCATGTGTAAATTAACAATAACTTTATACAGAAATGAGTAAGGTGAACAGTGCATGTGTAAATTAACAATAACTTTATACAGAAATGAGTAAGGTGAACATGTGCATGTGTAAATTAACAATAACTTTATACAGAAATGAGTAAGGTGAACATGTGGCATGTGTAAATTAACAATAACTTTATACAGAAATTAGTAAGGTGAACATGTGTGCATGTGTAAATTAAAAATAACTTTATACAGAAATGAGTAAGGTGAACATGTGTGCATGTGTAAATTAACTTTAACTTTATACAGAAAATGAGTAAGGTGAACATGTGTGCATGTGTAAATTAACAATAAATTATACAGAAAATGACTAAGGTGAACATGTGTGCATGTGTAAATTAACAATTACTATATACAGAAATGAGTAAGGTGAACGTGTACATGTGTAAATTAACAATAAATTTATACAGAAATTAGTAAGGTGAACATGTGTGCATGTGTAAATTAACAATAAATTATACAGAAATGAGTAAGGTGAACATGTGTGCATGTGTAAATTAACAATAAATTATACAGAAAATGAGTAAGGTGAACATGTGTGCATGTGTAAATTAACATTAACTTTATACAGAAATGAGTAAGGTGAACATGTGTGCATGTGTAAATTAACAATAAATTATACAGAAAATGAGTAAGGTGAACATGTGTGCATGTGTAAATTAACAATTACTATATTCAGAAATGAGTAAGGTGAACATGTGTGCATGTAAATTAACATAACTTTATACAGAAATGAGTAAGGTGAACATGTGTGCATGTGTAAATTAACAATAAATTATACAGAAATGAGTAAGGTGAACATGTGTGCATGTGTAAATTAACAATAACTTATACAGAAATGAGTAAGGTGAACATGCGTGCATGTGTAAATTAACATAACTTTATACAGAAATGAGTAAGGTGAACATGCGTGCATGTGTAAATTAACAATAAATTATATACAGAAATGAGTAAGGTGAACATGTGTGCATGTGTAAATTAACAATAACTTTATACAGAAATGTGTAAGGTGAACATGTGCATGTGTAAATTAACAATAAATTATACAGACATGAGTGAGGTGAACGTGTGCATGCGTAAATTAACAATAACTTATACAGAAATGAGTAAGGTGAATATGTGCATGTGTAAATTAACAATAACTTATACAGAAATGAGTAAGGTGAACATGTGTGCATGTGTAAATTAACAATAAATTTATACAGAAATTAGTAAGGTGAACATGTGTGCATGTGTAAATTAACAATAAATTTATACAGAAATTAGTAAGGTGAACATGTGTGCATGTGTAAATTAACAATTACTATATTCAGAAATGAGTAAGGTGAACATGTGCATGTGTAAATTAACAATAACTTTATACAGAAATGAGTAAGGTGAACATGTGTGCATGTGTAAATTAACAATAACTTATACAGAAAAATGAGTAAGGTGAACATGTGTGCATGTGTAAATTAACAATTACTATATACTGAAATGAGTTAGGTGAACGTGTGCATGTGTAAATTAACAATTACTATATACAGAAATGAGTTAGGTGAACGTGTGCATGTGTAAATTAATAATTACTATATACTGAAATGAGTAAGGTGAACATGTGTGCATGTGTAAATTAAAAATAACTTTATACAGAAATGAGTAAGGTGAACATGTGTGCATGTGTAAATTAACAATAGCTTTATACAGAAATGAGTAAGGTGAACATGTGCATGTGTAAATTAAAAATAACTTTATACAGAAATGAGTAAGGGGAACATGTGTGCATGTGTAAATTAACAATAATAACTTTATACAGAAATGAGTAAGGTGAACATGTGCATGTGTAAATTAACAATAAATTATACAGAAATGAGTAAGGTGAACATGTGTGCATGTGTAAATTAACAATAAATTATACAGAAATGAGTAAGGTGAACATGCGTGCATGTGTAAATTAACATAACTTTATACAGAAATGAGTAAGGTGAACATGTGCATGTGTAAATTAACAATAACTTTATACAGAAATGAGTAAGGTGAACATGCGTGTAAATTAACAATAACTTTATACAGAAATGAGTGAAGGTGAACATGTGTGCATGTGTAAATTAACAATAACTTTATACAGAAATGAGTAGGTGAACATGCGTGCATGTGTAAATTAACATTAACTTTATACAGAAATGAGTAAGGTGAACATGGTGCATGTGTAAATTAACAATAACTTTATAACAGAAATGAGTAAGGTGAACATGCGTGCATGTGTAAATTAACAATAACTTTATACAGAAATGAGTAAGGTGAACATGTGTGCATGTGTAAATTAAAAATAACTTTATACAGAAATGAGTAAGGTGAACATGTGTGCATGTGTAAATTAACAATAACTTTATACAGAAATGAGTAAGGTGAACATGCGTGTATGTAAATTAAAAATAACTTTATACAGAAATGAGTAAGGTGAACATGCATGCATGTGTAAATTAAAAAATTACTTTATACAGAAATGAGTAAGGTGAACATGCGTGCATGTAAATTAACAATAACTTTATACAGAAATGAGTAAGGTGTGAACATGTGTGCATGTGTAAATTAACATTAACTTTATACAGAAATGAGTAAGGTGAACATGCGTGCATGTGTAAATTAACATTAACTTTATACAGAAATGAGTAAGGTGAACATGCGTGCATGTGTAAATTAACATTAACTTTATACAGAAATGAATAAGGTGAACATGTGTGCATGTGTAAATTAACAATAACTTTATACAGAAATGAGTAAGGTGAACATGCATGTGTAAATTAACATTAACTTTATACAGAAATGAGTGAGGTGAACATGCGTGCATGTGTAAATTAACTTTAACTTTATACAGAAATTAGTAAGGTGAACATGTGTGCATGTGTAAATTAACAATAACTTTATACAGAAATGAGTAAGGTGAGCATGCGTGCATGTGTAAATTAACAATAACTTTATACAGAAATGAGTAAGGTGAACATGTGCATGTGTAAATTAACAATTAACTTTATACAGAAATGAGTAAGGGGAACATGCGTGCATGTGTAAATTAACAATAACTTTATACAGAAATGAGTAAGGTGAACATGCGTGCATGTGTAAATTAACAATAACTTTATACAGAAATGAGTAAGGTGAACATGTGTGCATGTGTAAATTAACAATAACTTTATACAGAAATGAGTAAGGTGAACATGTGTGCATGTGTAAATTAACATTTACTTTATACAGAAATGAATAAGGTGAACATGCGTGCATGTGTAAATTAACATTAACTTTATACAGAAATGAGTAAGGTGAACATGCGTGCATGTGTAAATTAACAATAACTTTATACAGAAATGAGTAAGGTGAACATGCGTGCATGTGTAAATTAACAATAAATTATACAGAAATGAGTAAGGTGAACATGTGTGCATGTGTAAATTAACAAACTTATACAGAAATGAGTAAGGTGAACATGTGTGTGCATGTGTAAATTAACATAACTTTATACAGAAATGAGTAAGGTGAACATGTGTGCATGTGTAAATTAACTTTAACTTTATACAGAAAATGAGTAAGGTGAACATGTGTGCATGTGTAAATTAACAATAAATTATACAGAAAATGAGTCAGGTGAACATGTGTGCATGTGTACATTAACAATAACTTTATACAGAAATTAGTAAGGTGAACATGTGTGCATGTGTAAATTAACAATAACTTTATACAGAAATGAGTAAGGTGAACATGTGTGCATGTGTAAATTAACAATAAATTATACAGAAAATGAGTAAGGTGAACATGTGTGCATGTGTAAATTAACAATAAATTATACAGAAATGAGTAAGGTGAACATGTGCATGTGTAAATTAACATTAACTTTATACAGAAATGAGTAAGGTGAACATGTGTGCAAGTGTAAATTAACAATAAATTATACAGAAAATCAGTGAGGTGAACATGTGTGCATGTGTAAATTAACAATAACTTTATACAGAAATGAGTAAGGTGAACATGTGTGCATGTGTAAATTAACAATAACTTTATACAGAAATGAGTAAGGTGAACATGCGTGCATGTGTTAATTAACAATAAATGATACAGAAATGAGTAAGGTGAATATGTGCATGTGTAAATTAACAATAAATTATATACAGAAAATGAGTAAGGTGAACATGTGTGCATGTGTAAATTAACAATAAATTATACAGAAATGAGTAAGGTGAACATGCGTGCATGTGTAAATTAACATAACTTTATACAGAAATGAGTAAGGTGAACATGTGTGCATGTGTAAATTAACAATAACTTATACAGAAATGAGTAAGGTGAACATGTGTGCATGTGTAAATTAACAATAAATTATACAGAAATGAGTAAGGTGAACATGTGTGCATGTGTAAATTAACAATTAACTTTATACAGAAATGAGTAAGGTGAACATGTGTGCATGTGTAAATTAACAATAAATTATACAGAAATGAGTAAGGTGAACATGTGCATGTGTAAATTAAATTAACTTTATACAGAAATGAGTAAGGTGAACATGTGCATGTGTAAATTAAATAACTTTATACAGAAATGAGTAAGGTGAACATGTGTGCATGTGTAAATTAACAATAAATTATACAGAAATGAGTAAGGTGAACATGCGTGCATGTGTAAATTAACATTAACTTTATACAGAAATGAGTAAGGTGAACATGTGTGCATGTGTAAATTAACAATAAATTATACAGAAATGAGTAAGGTGAACGTGTGCATGTGTAAATTAACAATTAACTTTATACAGAAATGAGTAAGGTGAACATGCGTGCATGTGTAAATTAACAATAACTTATACAGAAATGAGTAAGGTGAACATGCGTGCATGTGTAAATTAACATAACTTTATACAGAAATGAGTAAGGTGAATATGTGCATGTGTAAATTAACAATAACTTATACAGAAATGAGTAAGGTGAACATGTGTGCATGTGTAAATTAACATTAACTTTATACAGAAATGAGTAAGGTGAACATGCGTGCATGTGTAAATTAACATAACTTTATACAGAAATGAGTAAGGTGAACATGTGTGCATGTGTAAATTAACATTAACTTTTATACAGAAATGAGTAAGGTGAACATGTGTGCATGTGTAAATTAACAATAACTTTATACAGAAATGAGTAAGGTGAACATGTGTGCATGTGTAAATTAACATTAACTTTATACAGAAATGAGTAAGGTGAACATGCATGTGTAAATTAACAATAACTTTATACAGAAATGAGTAAGGTGAACATGCATGTGTAAATTAACAACTTTATACAGAAATGAGTAAGGTGAACATGCATGTGTAAATTAACAATAACTTTATACAGAAATGAGTAAGGTGAACATGTGTGCATGTGTAAATTACAATAACTTTATACAGAAATGAGTAAGGTGAACATGTGCATGTGTAAATTAACAATAAATTTATACAGAAATGAGTAAGGTGAATATGTGTGCATGTGTAAATTAAAAATTACTTTATACAGAAATGAGTAAGGTGAACATATGCATGTGTAAATTAACAATAAATTATACAGAAATGAGTAAGGTGAACATGCATGCATGTGTAAATTAAAAATTACTTTATACAGAAATGAGTAAGGTGAACATGCGTGCATGTGTAAATTAACAATAAATTATACAGAAAATCAGTGAGGTGAACATGTGTGCATGTGTAAATTAACATTAACTTTATACAGAAATGAGTAAGGTGAACATGTGTGCATGTGTAAATTAACAATAAATTATACAGAAATGAGTAAGGTGAACATGTGTGCATGTGTAAATTAACAATAACTTTATACAGAAATGAGTAAGGTGAACATGTGTGCATGTGTAAATTAACAATAAATTATACAGAAATGAGTAAGGTGAACATGTGTGCATGTGTAAATTAACAATAACTTTATACAGAAATGAGTAAGGTGAATATGTGTGCATGTGTAAATTAAAAATAACTTCATACAGAAATGAGTAAGGTGAACATGCATGTGTAAATTAACAATAAATTATACAGAAAATGAGTAAGGTGAGCATGTGTGCATGTGTAAATTAACAATAAATTATACAGAAAATGAGTAAGGTGAACATGTGCATGTGTAAATTAACAATAAATTATACAGAAAATGAGTAAGGTGAACATGTGTGCATGTGTAAATTAACAATAAATTATATACAGAAATGAGTAAGGTGAACATATGCATGTGTAAATTAACAATAAATTATACAGAAATGAGTAAGGTGAACATGTGCATGTGTAAATTAACATTAACTTTATACAGAAATGAGTGAGGTGAACATGTGTGCATGTGTAAATTAACAATAAATTATACAGAAATGAGTAAGGTGAACATGTGTGCATGTGTAAATTAACATTAACTTTATACAGAAATGAGTGAGGTGAACATGCGTGCATGTGTAAATTAACTTTAACTTTATACAGAAATTAGTAAGGTGAACATGTGTGCATGTGTAAATTAACAATAACTTTATACAGAAATATGCATGTGTGCATGTGTAAATTAACATTAACTTTATACAGAAATGAGTAAGGTGAACATGCGTGCATGTGTAAATTAACAATAAATTATACAGAAATGAGTAAGGTGAACATGTGTGCATGTGTAAATTAACATTAACTTTATACAGAAATGAGTAAGGTGAGCATGCGTGCATGTGTAAATTAACTTTAACTTTATACAGAAATGAGTAAGGTGAGCATGCGTGCATGTGTAAATTAACTTTAACTTTATACAGAAATGAGTAAGGTGAGCATGCGTGCATGTGTAAATTAACTTTAACTTTATACAGAAATGAGTAAGGTGAACATGCGTGCATGTGTAAATTAACAATAACTTTATACAGAAATGAATAAGGTGAACATGTGTGCATGTGTAAATTAACAATAAATTATACAGAAATGAGTGAGGTGAACATGCGTGCATGTGTAAATTAACAATAACTTTATACAGAAATGAATAAGGTGAACATGCGTGCATGTGTAAATTAACATTAACTTTATACAGAAATGAGTAAGGTGAACATGTGTGCATGTGTAAATTAACAATAAATTATACAGAAATGAGTAAGGTGAACATGCGTGCATGTGTAAATTTACAATAACTTTATACAGAAATGAGTAAGGGGAATATGTGTGCATGTGTAAATTAACAATAACTTTACACAGAAATTAGTAAGGGGAATATGTGTGCATGTGTAAATTAACAATAACTTTATACAGAAATGAGTAAGGGGAACATGTGTGCAAGTGTAAATTAACATTAACTTTATACAGAAATGAGTAAGGTGAACATGCGTGCATGTGTAAATTAACAATAAATTATACAGAAATGAGTAAGGTGAACATGCGTGCATGTGTAAATTAACAATAAATTATACAGAAATGAGTAAGGTGAACATGCATGCATGTGTAAATTAAAAATAACTTTATACAGAAATGAGTGAGGTGAACATGCGTGCATGTGTAAATTAACAATAACTTTATACAGAAATGAGTGAGGTGAACATGCGTGCATGTGTAAATTAACAATAACTTTATACAGAAATGAGTGAGGTGAACATGCGTGCATGTGTAAATTAACAATAACTTTATACAGAAATGAGTAAGGTGAACATGCGTGCATGTGTAAATTAACATTAACTTTATACAGAAATGAGTAAGGTGAACATGCGTGCATGTGTAAATTAAAAATTACTTTATACAGAAATGAGTAAGGTGAACATGCGTGCATATGTAAATTAACAATAACTTTATACAGAAATGAGTGAGGTGAACATGCGTGCATGTGTAAATTAACATTAACTTTATACAGAAATGAGTAAGGTGAACATGCGTGCATGTGTAAATTAACAATAACTTTATACAGAAATGAGTAAGGTGAACATGCGTGCATGTGTAAATTAACATTAACTTTATTCAGAAATGAGTGAGGTGAACATGCGTGCATGTGTAAATTAACTTTAACTTTATACAGAAATTAGTAAGGTGAACATGCGTGCATGTGTAAATTAACAATAACTTTATACAGAAATGAGTAAGGTGAGCATGCGTGCATGTGTAAATTAACAATAACTTTATACAGAAATGAGTAAGGTGAACATGCGTGCATGTGTAAATTAACAATAACTTTATACAGAAATGAGTAAGGTGAACATGCGTGCATGTGTAAATTAACAATAACTTTATACAGAAATGAGTAAGGTGAGCATGCGTGCATGTGTAAATTAACAATAACTTTATACAGAAATGAGTAAGGTGAACATGCGTGCATGTGTAAATTAACAATAACTTTATACAGAAATGAGTAAGGTGAACATGCGTGCATGTGTAAATTAACAATAACTTTATACAGAAATGAGTAAGGTGAACATGCGTGCATGTGTAAATTAACAATAACTTTATACAGAAATGAGTAAGGTGAACATGCGTGCATGTGTAAATTAACAATAACTTTATACAGAAATGAGTAAGGTGAACATGCGTGCATGTGTAAATTAACAATAACTTTATACAGAAATGAGTAAGGTGAACATGCTGCATGTGTAAATTAACAATAACTTTATACAGAAATGAGTAAGGTGAACATGCATGTGTAAATTAACAATAACTTTATACAGAAATGAGTAAGGTGAACATGCGTGCATGTGTAAATTAACAATAACTTTATACAGAAATGAGTAAGGTGAACATGCGTGCATGTGTAAATTAACATTAACTTTATACAGAAATGAGTAAGGTGAACATGCGTGCATGTGTAAATTAACAATAACTTTATACAGAAATGAGTAAGGTGAACATGCCTGCATGTGTAAATTAACAATAAATTATACAGAAAATGAGTAAGGTGAACATGTGTGCATGTGTAAATTAACATTAACTTTATACAGAAATGAGTGAGGTGAACATGCGTGCATGTGTAAATTAACTTTAACTTTATACAGAAAATGAGTAAGGTGAACATGTGTGCATGTGTAAATTAACAATAAATTATACAGAAAATGAGTAAGGTGAACATGTGTGCATGTGTAAATTAACATTAACTTTATACAGAAATGAGTGAGGTGAACATGCATGCATGTGTAAATTAACAATAAATTATACAGAAAATGAGTAAGGTGAACATGTGTGCATGTGTAAATTAACAATAAATTATACAGAAAATGAGTAAGGTGAACATGTGTGCATGTGTAAATTAACAATAAATTACACAGAAAATGAGTAAGGTGAACATGTGTGCATGTGTAAATTAACATTAACTTTATACAGAAATGAGTAAGGTGAACATGTGTGCATGTGTAAATTAACAATAAATTATATAGAAAATGAGTAAGGTGAACATGTGTGCATGTGTAAATTAACATTAACTTTATACAGAAATGAGTAAGGTGAACATGTGTGCATGTGTAAATTAACATTAACTTTATACAGAAATGAGTAAGGTGAACATGTGTGCATGTGTAAATTAACAATAAATTATACAGAAAATGAGTGAGGTGAACATGTGTGCATGTGTAAATTAACAATAAATTATACAGAAAATGAGTAAGGTGAACATGCGTGCATGTGTAAATTAACATTAACTTTATACAGAAATGAGTAAGGTGAACATGCGTGCATGTGTAAATTAACAATAAATTATACAGAAAATTAGTAAGGTGAACATGTGTGCATGTGTAAATTAACATTAACTTTATACAGAAATGAGTAAGGTGAACATGCGTGCATGTGTAAATTAACAATAAATTATACAGAAAATGAGTAAGGTGAACATGTGTGCATGTGTAAATTAACAATAAATTATACAGAAAATGAGTAAGGTGAACATGTGTGCATGTGTAAATTAACAATAAATTACACAGAAAATGAGTAAGGTGAACATGTGTGCATGTGTAAATTAACATTAACTTTATACAGAAATGAGTAAGGTGAACATGTGTGCATGTGTAAATTAACAATAAATTATATAGAAAATGAGTAAGGTGAACATGTGTGCATGTGTAAATTAACATTAACTTTATACAGAAATGAGTAAGGTGAACATGTGTGCATGTGTAAATTAACATTAACTTTATACAGAAATGAGTAAGGTGAACATGTGTGCATGTGTAAATTAACAATAAATTATACAGAAAATGAGTGAGGTGAACATGTGTGCATGTGTAAATTAACAATAAATTATACAGAAAATGAGTAAGGTGAACATGCGTGCATGTGTAAATTAACATTAACTTTATACAGAAATGAGTAAGGTAAACATGCGTGCATGTGTAAATTAACAATAACTTTATACAGAAATGAGTAAGGTGAACATGCGTGCATGTGTAAATTAAAAATAACTTTATACAGAAATGAGTGAGGTGAACATGCGTGCATGTGTAAATTAACATTAACTTTATACAGAAATGAGTAAGGTGAACATGCGTGCATGTGTAAATTAAAAATAACTTTATACAGAAATGAGTGAGGTGAACATGCGTGCATGTGTAAATTAACATTAACTTTATACAGAAATGAGTAAGGTGAACATGTGTGCATGTGTAAATTAACAATAAATTATACAGAAAATGAGTGAGGTGAACATGTGTGCATGTGTAAATTAACAATAAATTATACAGAAAATGAGTAAGGTGAACATGCGTGCATGTGTAAATTAACATTAACTTTATACAGAAATGAGTAAGGTAAACATGCGTGCATGTGTAAATTAACAATAACTTTATACAGAAATGAGTAAGGTGAACATGCGTGCATGTGTAAATTAAAAATAACTTTATACAGAAATGAGTGAGGTGAACATGCGTGCATGTGTAAATTAACATTAACTTTATACAGAAATGAGTAAGGTGAACATGCGTGCATGTGTAAATTAACATTAACTTTATACAGAAATGAGTAAGGTGAACATGCGTGCATGTGTAAATTAACTTTAACTTTATACAGAAATGAGTGAGGTGAACATGCGTGCATGTGTAAATTAACATTAACTTTATACAGAAATGAGTAAGGTGAACACGTGTGCATGTGTAAATTAAAAATAACTTTATACAGAAATGAGTAAGGTGAACATGCGTGCATGTGTAAATTAACATTAACTTTATACAGAAATGAGTAAGGTGAACATGCGTGCATGTGTAAATTAAAAATTACTTTATACAGAAATGAGTAAGGTGAACATGCATGCATGTGTAAATTAAAAATTACTTTATACAGAAATGAGTAAGGTGAACATGCGTGCATGTGTAAATTAACAATAACTTTATACAGAAATGAGTAAGGTGAACATGCGTGCATATGTAAATTAACATTAACTTTATACAGAAATGAGTAAGGTGAACATGCGTGCATGTGTAAATTAACAATAACTTTATACAGAAATGAGTAAGGTGAACATGCGTGCATGTGTAAATTAACATTAACTTTATACAGAAATGAGTAAGGTGAACATGCGTGCATGTGTAAATTAACAATAACTTTATACAGAAATGAGTAAGGTGAACATGTGCATGTGTAAATTAACATTAACTTTATTCAGAAATGAGTGAGGTGAACATGCGTGCATGTGTAAATTAACTTTAACTTTATACAGAAATTAGTAAGGTGAACATGTGTGCATGTGTAAATTAACAATAACTTTAAACAGAAATGAGTAAGGTGAACATGCGTGCATGTGTAAATTAACAATAACTTTATACAGAAATGAGTAAGGTGAACATGCGTGCATGTGTAAATTAACATTAACTTTATACAGAAATGAGTAAGGTGAACATGCGTGCATGTGTAAATTAACAATAACTTTATACAGAAATGAGTAAGGTGAACATGCATGTGTAAATTAACAATAACTTTATACAGAAATGAGTAAGGTGAACATGCGTGCATGTGTAAATTAACAATAACTTTATACAGAAATGAGTAAGGTGAACATGCGTGCATGTGTAAATTAACAATAACTTTATACAGAAATGAGTAAGGTGAACATGCGTGCATGTGTAAATTAACATTAACTTTATACAGAAATGAGTAAGGTGAACATGCGTGCATGTGTAAATTAACAATAACTTTATACAGAAATGAGTAAGGTGAACATGCGTGCATGTGTAAATTAACAATAACTTTATACAGAAATGAGTAAGGTGAAAATGTGTGCATGTGTAAAGTAACAATAAATTATACAGAAAATGAGTAAGGTGAACATGTGTGCATGTGTAAATTAACATTAACTTTATACAGAAATGAGTGAGGTGAACATGCGTGCATGTGTAAATTAACTTTAACTTTATACAGAAAATGAGTAAGGTGAACATGTGTGCATGTGTAAATTAACAATAAATTATACAGAAAATGAGTAAGGTGAACATGTGTGCATGTGTAAATTAACATTAACTTTATACAGAAATGAGTGAGGTGAACATGCGTGCATGTGTAAATTAACAATAAATTATACAGAAAATGAGTAAGGTGAACATGTGTGCATGTGTAAATTAACAATAAATTATACAGAAAATGAGTAAGGTGAACATGTGTGCATGTGTAAATTAACAATAAATTATACAGAAAATGAGTAAGGTGAACATGTGTGCATGTGTAAATTAACAATAAATTATACAGAAAATGAGTAAGGTGAACATGTGTGCATGTGTAAATTAACATTAACTTTATACAGAAATGAGTAAGGTGAACATGCGTGCATGTGTAAATTAACAATAAATTATACAGAAAATGAGTAAGGTGAACATGTGTGCATGTGTAAATTAACATTAACTTTATACAGAAATGAGTAAGGTGAACATGTGTGCATGTGTAAATTAACATTAACTTTATACAGAAATGAGTAAGGTGAACATGCGTGCATGTGTAAATTAACAATAAATTATACAGAAATGAGTAAGGTGAACATGCGTGCATGTGTAACAATAAATTATACAGAAATGAGTAAGGTGAACATGTGTGCATGTGTAAATTAACAATAACTTTATACAGAAATGAGTAAGGTGAACATGCGTGCATGTGTAAATTAACAACTTTATACAGAAATGAGTAAGGTGAACATGTGTGCATGTGTAAAAAAACAATAATAACTTTATACAGAAATTAGTAAGGTGAACATGTGTGCATTTGTAAATTAACAATAACTTTATACAGAAATGAGTAAGGCAAACATGTGTGCATGTGTAAAAAAACAATAATAACTTTATACAGAAATTAGTAAGGGGAACGTGTGTGCATGTGTAAATTAACAATAAATTATACAGAAATGAGTGAGGTGAACATGCGTGCATGTGTAAATTAACATTAACTTTATACAGAAATGAGTAAGGTGAACATGTGTGCATGTGTAAATTAACAATAAATTATACAGAAATGAGTAAGGTGAACATGCGTGCATGTGTAAATTAACATTAACTTTATACAGAAATGAGTAAAGGTGAACATGCGTGCATGTGTAAATTAACAATAAACTTTATACAGAAATGAGTAAGGTGAACATGCGTGCATGTGTAAATTAACATAACTTTATACAGAAATGAGTAAGGTGAACATGCGTGCATGTGTAAATTAACAATAACTTTATACAGAAATGAGTAGGTGAACATGTGTGCATGTGTAAATTAACATTAACTTTATACAGAAATGAGTAAGGTGAACATGCGTGCATGTGTAAATTAACTTTAACTTTATACAGAAATTAGTAAGGTGAACATGCGTGCATGTGTAAATTAACTTTAACTTTATACAGAAATTAGTAAGGTGAACATGTGTGCATGTGTAAATTAACTTTAACTTTATACAGAAATGAGTAAGGTGAACATGCGTGCATGTGTAAATTAACTTTAACTTTATACAGAAATGAGTAAGGTGAACATGTGTGCATGTGTAAATTAACAATAACTTTATACAGAAATGAGTAAGGTGAACATGTGCATGTGTAAATTAACAATAACTTTATACAGAAATGAGTAAGGTGAACATGCGTGCATGTGTAAATTAACAATAACTTTATACAGAAATGAGTAAGGTGAACATGCGTGCATGTGTAAATTAACAATAACTTTATACAGAAATGAGTAAGGTGAACATGCGTGCATGTGTAAATTAACAATAACTTTATACAGAAATGAGTAAGGTGAACATGCGTGCATGTGTAAATTAACAATAACTTTATACAGAAATGAGTAAGGTGAACATGCGTGCATGTGTAAATTAACAATAAATTATACAGAAATGAGTAAGGTGAACATGCGTGCATGTGTAAATTAACAATAACTTTATACAGAAATGAGTAAGGTGAACATGCGTGCATGTGTAAATTAACAATAAATTATACAGAAATGAGTAAGGTGAACATGTGTGCATGTGTAAATTAACATTAACTTTATACAGAAATGAGTAAGGTGAACATGTGTGCATGTGTAAATTAACAATAACTTTATACAGAAAATGAGTAGGTGAACATGCGTGCATGTGTAAATTAACAATAACTTTATACAGAAATGAGTAAGGTGAACATGTGTGCATGTGTAAATTAACAATAAATTATACAGAAATGAGTAAGGTGAACATGTGTGCATGTGTAAATTAACAATAACTTTATACAGAAAATGAGTAAGGTGAACATGTGTGCATGTGTAAATTAACAATAACTTTATACAGAAATGAGTAAGGTGAACATGTGTGCATGTGTAAATTAACAATAAATTATACAGAAAATGAGTAAGGTGAACATGTGTGCATGTGTAAATTAACAATAACTTTATACAGAAATGAGTAAGGTGAACATGCGTGCATGTGTAAATTAACAATAAATTATACAGAAATGAGTAAGGTGAACATGTGTGCATGTGTAAATTAACAATAAATTATACAGAAAATGAGTGAGGTGAACATGTGTGCATGTGTAAATTAACAATAAATTATACAGAAATGAGTAAGGTGAACATGCGTGCATGTGTAAATTAACTTTATACAGAAATGAGTAAGGTGAACATGTGTGCATGTGTAAATTAACAATAAATTATACAGAAAATGAGTAAAGGTGAACATGTGTGCATGTGTAAATTAACATTAACTTTATACAGAAATGAGTAAGGTGAACATGCGTGCATGTGTAAATTAACAACTTTATACAGAAATGAGTAAAAGGTGAACATGTGTGCATGTGTAAATTAACAATAAACTTTATACAGAAATGAGTAAGGTGAACATGTGTGCATGTGTAAATTAACATTAACTTTATACAGAAATGAGTGAGGTGAACATGCGTGCATGTGTAAATTAACATTAACTTTATACAGAAATGAGTAAGGTGAACATGTGTGCATGTGTAAATTAACAATAAATTATACAGAAATGAGTAAGGTGAACATGTGTGCATGTGTAAATTAACATTAACTTTATACAGAAATGAGTGAGGTGAACATGTGTGCATGTGTAAATTAACATTAACTTTATACAGAAATGAGTAAGGTGAACATGTGTGCATGTGTAAATTAACATTAACTTTATACAGAAATGAGTGAGGTGAACATGTGTGCATGTGTAAATTAACAATTAACTTTATACAGAAATGAGTAAGGTGAACATGTGTGCATGTGTAAATTAACAATAACTTTATACAGAAATGAGTAAGGTGAACATGCGTGCATGTGTAAATTAACAATAACTTTATACAGAAATGAGTAAGGTGAACATGCGTGCATGTGTAAATTAACAATAACTTTATACAGAAATGAGTAAGGTGAACATGTGTGCATGTGTAAATTAACAATAACTTTATACAGAAAATGAGTAAGGTGAACATGTGTGCATGTGTAAATTAATAAATTATACAGAAATGAGTAAGGTGAACATGTGTGCATGTGTAAATTAACAATAACTTTATACAGAAATGAGTAAGGTGAACATGTGCATGTGTAAATTAACAATAACTTTATACAGAAATGAGTAAGGTGAACATGTGCATGTGTAAATTAACAATAAACTTTATACAGAAATGAGTAAGGTGAACATGTGTGCATGTGTAAATTAACAATAACTTTATACAGAAATGAGTAAGGTGAACATGTGTGCATGTGTAAATTAACATAACTTTATACAGAAATGAGTAAAGGTGAACATGTGCATGTGTAAATTAACAATAACTTTATACAGAAATGAGTAAGGTGAACATGTGTGCATGTGTAAATTAACAATAAACTTTATACAGAAATGAGTAAGGTGAACATGTGTGCATGTGTAAATTAACAATTAACTTTATACAGAAATGAGTAAGGTGAACATGTGTGCATGTGTAAATTAACAATAAATTTTATACAGAAATGAGTAAGGTGAACATGCGTGCATGTGTAAATTAACTAACTTTATACAGAAATGAGTAAGGTGAACATGCGTGCATGTGTAAATTAACAATAAATTATACAGAAATGAGTAAGGTGAACATGCGTGCATGTGTAAATTAACAATAAATTATACAGAAATGAGTAAGGTGAACATGTGTGCATGTGTAAATGAAAAATAACTTTATACAGAAATGAGTGAGGTGAACATGCGTGCATGTGTAAATTAACATTTACTTTATACAGAAATGAGTAAGGTGAACATGCGTGCATGTGTAAATTAACATTTACTTTATACAGAAATGAGTAAGGGGAACATGTGTGCATGTGTAAATTAACAATAACTTTATACAGAAATGAGTAAGGTGAACATGTGCATGTGTAAATTAACATTAACTTTATACAGAAATGAGTAAGGTGAACATGCGTGCATGTGTAAATTAACAATAACTTTATACAGAAATGAGTAAGGTGAACATGCGTGCATGTGTAAATTAACTTTATACAGAAATGAGTAAGGTGAACATTGTGCATGTGTAAATTAACAATAACTTTATACAGAAATGAGTAAGGTGAACATGCGTGCATGTGTAAATTAACAATAACTTTATACAGAAATGAGTAAGGTGAACATGCGTGCATGTGTAAATTAACAATAACTTTATACAGAAATGAGTAAGGTGAACATGTGTGTGCATGTGTAAATTAACAATAACTTTATACAGAAATGAGTAAGGTGAACATGTGTGCATGTGTAAATTAACAATAAATTATACAGAAATGAGTAAGGTGAACATGCGTGCATGTGTAAATTAACAATAACTTTATACAGAAATGAGTAAGGTGAACATGTGTGCATGTGTAAATTAACATTAACTTTATACAGAAATGAGTAAGGTGAACATGCGTGCATGTGTAAATTAACAATAACTTTATACAGAAATGAGTAAGGTGAACATGTGTGCATGTGTAAATTAACAATAACTTTATACAGAAATGAGTAAGGTGAACATGTGTGCATGTGTAAATTAACAATAACTTTATACAGAAATGAGTAAGGTGAACATGCGTGCATGTGTAAATTAACAATAACTTTATACAGAAATGAATAAGGTGAACATGTGTGCATGTGTAAATTAACTTTAACTTTATACAGAAATGAGTAAGGTGAACATGCGTGCATGTGTAAATTAACAATAACTTTATACAGAAATGAGTAAGGTGAACATGCGTGCATGTGTAAATTAACAATAACTTTATACAGAAATGAGTAAGGTGAACATGTGTGCATGTGTAAATTAACAATAACTTTATACAGAAATGAGTAAGGTGAACATGCGTGCATGTGTAAATTAACAATAACTTTATACAGAAATGAGTAAGGTGAACATGCGTGCATGTGTAAATTAACAATAACTTTATACAGAAATGAGTAAGGTGAACATGCGTGCATGTGTAAATTAACAATAACTTTATACAGAAATGAGTAAAAGGTGAACATGCGTGCATGTGTAAATTAACAATAACTTTATACAGAAATGAGTAAGGTGAACATGTGTGCATGTGTAAATTAACTTTATACAGAAATGAGTAAGGTGAACATGTGTGCATGTGTAAATTAACAATAACTTCATACAGAAATGAGTAAGGTGAACATGTGTGCATGTGTAAATGAAAAATAACTTTATACAGAAATGAGTAAGGTGAACATGTGTGCATGTGTAAATTAACAATAACTTTATACAGAAATGAGTAAGGTGAACATGTGTGCATGTGTAAATTAACAATAAATTATACAGAAATGAGTAAGGTGAACATGCGTGCATGTGTAAATTAACAATTACTTTATACAGAAATGAGTAAGGTGAGCATGCGTGCATGTGTAAATTAACAATAACTTTATACAGAAATGAGTAAGGTGAACATGCGTGCATGTGTAAATTAACAATAACTTTATACAGAAATGAGTAAGGTGAACATGTGTGCATGTGTAAATTAACAATAAATTATACAGAAATGAGTAAGGTGAACATGTGTGCATGTGTAAATTAACAATAAATTATACAGAAATGAGTAAAGGTGAACATGCGTGCATGTGTAAATTAACAATAAATTATACAGAAATGAGTAAGGTGAACATGTGCATGTGTAAATTAAATAACTTTATACAGAAATGAGTAAGGTGAACATGCGTGCATGTGTAAATTAACAATAAATTATACAGAAATGAGTAAGGTGAACATGCGTGCATGTGTAAATTAACAATAAATTACAGAAATGAGTAAGGTGAACATGTGTGCATGTGTAAATTAACAATAAATACAGAAATGAGTAAGGTGAACATGTGCATGTGTAAATTAACAATAAATTATACAGAAATGAGTGAGGTGAACATGCGTGCATGTGTAAATTAACATTAACTTTATACAGAAATGAGTAAGGTGAACATGTGTGCATGTGTAAATTAACAATAACTTTATACAGAAATGAGTAAGGTGAACATGTGTGCATGTGTAAATTAAAAATAACTTTATACAGAAATGAGTAAGGTGAACATGTGTACATGTGTAAATTAACATTTACAGAAATGAGTAAGGTGAACATGTGTGCATGTGTAAATGAAAAATAACTTTATACAGAAATGAGTAAGGTGAACATGCGTGCATGTGTAAATTAACAATAACTTTATACAGAAATGAGTAAGGTGAACATGCGTGCATGTGTAAATTAAAAATAACTTTATACAGAAATGAGTAAGGTGAACATGTGTGCATGTGTAAATTAAAAATAACTTTATACAGAAATGAGTAAGGTGAACATGTGTGCATGTGTAAATTAACAATAACTTTATACAGAAATGAGTAAGGTGAACATGCGTGCATGTGTAAATTAACAATAACTTTATACAGAAATGAGTAAGGTGAACATGCGTGCATGTGTAAATTAAAAATAACTTTATACAGAAATGAGTAAGGTGAACATGTGTGCATGTGTAAATTAACAATAACTTTATACAGAAATGAGTAAGGTGAACATGCGTGCATGTGTAAATTTAACTTTATACAGAAATGAGTAAGGTGAACATGTGTGCATGTGTAAATTAACAATAACTTTATACAGAAATGAGTAAAGGTGAACATGTGTGCATGTGTAAATTAACAATAACTTTATACAGAAATGAGTAAGGTGAACATGTGTGCATGTGTAAATTAAAAATAACTTTATACAGAAATTAGTAAGGGGATCATGTGTGCATGTGTAAATTAACAATTACTATATACAGAAATAGGTAAGGTGAACATGTGTGCATGTGTAAATTAACAATAACTTAATACAGAAATGAGTAAGGTGAACATGCGTGCATGTGTAAATTAACATTTACTTTATACAGAAATGAGTAAGGGGAACATGTGTGCATGTGTAAATTAACAATAACTTTATACAGAAATGAGTAAGGTGAACATGTGTGCATGTGTAAATTAAAAATAACTTTATACAGAAATGAGTAAGGGGATCATGTGTGCATGTGTAAATTAACAATAACTTTATACAGAAATGAGTAAGGTGAACATGTGTGCATGTGTAAATTAAAAATAACTTTATACAGAAATGAGTAAGGTGAACATGCGTGCATGTGTAAATTAACAATAACTTTATACAGAAATGAGTAAAGGTGAACATGTGTGCATGTGTAAATTAACAAAACTTTATACAGAAATGAGTAAGGTGAACATGCGTGCATGTGTAAATTAACAATAACTTTATACAGAAATGAGTAAGGTGAACATGTGTGCATGTGTAAATTAACAATAACTTTATACAGAAATGAGTAAGGTGAACATGCGTGCATGTGTAAATTAACAATAACTTTATACAGAAATGAGTAAGGTGAACATGTGTGCATGTGTAAATTAACAATAACTTTATACAGAAATCAGTAAGGTGAACATGTGTGCATGTGTAAATTAACAATAACTTTATACAGAAATTAGTGAGGTGAACATGTGTGCATGTATAAATTAACAATAACTTTATACAGAAATGAGTAAGGTGAACATGTGTGCATGTGTAAATTAACAATAACTTCATACAGAAATTAGTAAGGGGAATATGCGTGCATGTGTAAATTAACATTAACTTTATACAGAAATGAGTAAGGTGAACATGTGTGCATGTGTAAATTAAAAATAACTTCATACAGAAATGAGTAAGGTGAACATGTGTGCATGTGTAAATTAACAATAACTTTATACAGAAATGAGTAAGGTGAACATGTGTGCATGTGTAAATTAACAATAACTTTATACAGAAATGAGTAAGGTGAACATGTGCATGTGTAAATGAACAATTACTATATACAGAAATGACTAAGGGGAACACGTGTGCATGTGTGAATTAAAATAACTTTATACAGAAATGAGTAAGGTGAACATGTGTGCATGTGTAAATTAACAATAACTTTATACAGAAATGAGTAAGGTGAACATGTGTGCATGTGTAAATTAACAACTTTGTACACAGAAATGAGTAAGTAAGGTGAACATGTGTACATGTGTAAATTAAAAATAACTTTATACAGAAATGAGTAAGGTGAACATGTGTGCATGTGTAAATTAAAAATAACTTTATACAGAAATGAGTAAGGTGAACATGTGTGCATGTGTAAATTAACAATAACTTTATACAGAAATGAGTAAGGTGAACATGTGTGCATGTGTAAATTAAAAATAACTTCATACAGAAATGAGTAAGGTGAACATGTGTGCATGTGTAAATTAACTAACTTTATACAGAAATGAGTAAGGTGAACATGTGTGCATGTGTAAATTAACATTAACTTTATACAGAAATGAGTAGGTGAACATG
The DNA here is from genome assembly GCA_036419115.1 of Scarus forsteni. Lineage (NCBI taxonomy): Eukaryota > Metazoa > Chordata > Actinopteri > Labriformes > Labridae > Scarus > Scarus forsteni. The sequence continues at coordinate 160,764 of JAZDUH010000256.1, forward strand.
TGTGCATGTGTAAATTAACAATAACTTCATACAGAAATGAGTAAGGTGAACATGTGTGCATGTGTAAATTAACAATAACTTTATACAGAAATGAGTAAGGTGAACATGCGTGCATGTGTAAATTAACAATAACTTTATACAGAAATGAGTAAGGTGAACATGTGTGCATGTGTAAATTAACAATAACTTCATACAGAAATTAGTAAGGAGAACATGTGTACATGTGTAAATTAATAACTTTATACAGAAATGAGTAAGGTGAACATGTGTGCATGTGTAAATTAACAATAACTTTATACAGAAATGAGTAAGGTGAACATGTGTGCATGTGTAAATTAACAATAACTTTATACAGAAATGAGTAAGGTGAACATGTTTGCATGTGTAAATTAACAATAACTTTATACAGAAATGAGTAAGGTGAACATGTGTGCATGTGTAAATTAACAACTTTGTACACAGAAATGAGTAAGATGAACATGTGTGTGCATGTGTAAATTAACAATAACTTTATACAGAAATTAGTAAGGTGAACATGTGTGCATGTGTAAATTAACAATAACTTTATACAGAAATTAGTAAGGTGAACATGTTTGCATGTGTAAATTAACAATAACTTTATACAGAAATGAGTAAGGTGAACATGTGTGCATGTGTAAATTAACAATAACTTTATACAGAAATGAGTAAGGTGAACATGCGTGCATGTGTAAATTAACATTTACTTTATACAGAAATGAATAAGGTGAACATGTGTGCATGTGTAAATTAAAAATAACTTCATACAGAAATGAGTAAGCGGAACATGTGCATGTGTAAATTAACAATAAACTTTATACAGAAATGAGTAAGGTGAACATGCGTGCATGTGTAAACTTAACTTTATACAGAAATGAATAAGGTGAACATGCGTGCATGTGTAAATTAACATTTACTTTATACAGAAATGAGTAAGGTGAACATGCGTGCATGTGTAAATTAACAATAAATTATACAGAAATGAGTAAGGGGAACATGCGTGCATGTGTAAATTAACAATAACTTTTATACAGAAATGAGTAAGGTGAACATGTGTGCATGTGTAAAATTAACTGTCTTTATACAGAAATGAGTAAGGTGAACATGTGTGCATGTGTAAATTAACAATAACTTTATACAGAAATGAGTAAGGTGAACATGCGTGCATGTGTAAATTAACTTTAACTTTATACAGAAATTAGTAAGGTGAACATGTGTGCATGTGTAAATTAACAATAACTTTATACAGAAATGAATAAGGTGAACATGTGTGCATGTGTAAATTAACAATAACTTTATACAGAAATGAATAAGGTGAACATGTGTGCATGTGTAAATTAACTTTAACTTTATACAGAAATGAGTAAGGTGAACATGCGTGCATGTGTAAATTAACAATAACTTTATACAGAAATGAGTAAAGGTGAACATGTGTGCATGTGTAAATTAATAACTTTATACAGAAATGAGTAAGGTGAACATGCGTGCATGTGTAAATTAATAACTTTATACAGAAATGAGTAAGGTGAACATGCGTGCATGTGTAAATTAATAACTTTATACAGAAATGAGTAAGGTGAACATGCGTGCATGTGTAAATTAACAATAACTTTATACAGAAATGAGTAAAGGTGAACATGCGTGCATGTGTAAATTAACAATAACTTTATACAGAAATGAGTAAGGTGAACATGTGTGCATGTGTAAATTAATAACTTTATACAGAAATGAGTAAGGTGAACATGCGTGCATGTGTAAATTAACAATAACTTTATACAGAAATGAGTAAGGTGAACATGCGTGCATGTGTAAATTAACTTTAACTTTATACAGAAATTAGTAAGGTGAACATGTGTGCATGTGTAAATTAACAATAACTTTATACAGAAATGAATAAGGTGAACATGTGTGCATGTGTAAATTAACAATAACTTTATACAGAAATGAGTAAGGTGAACATGCGTGCATGTGTAAATTAACAATAACTTTATACAGAAATGAATAAGGTGAACATGTGTGCATGTGTAAATTAACAATAACTTTATACAGAAATGAGTAAGGTGAACATGTGTGCATGTGTAAATTAAAATAACTTTATACAGAAATGAGTAAGGTGAACATGCGTGCATGTGTAAATTAACATTAACTTTATACAGAAATGAGTAAAGGTGAACATGTGTGCATGTGTAAATTAACATAAACTTTATACAGAAATGAGTAAGGTGAACATGTGTGCATGTGTAAATTAACAAAATAACTTTATACAGAAATGAGTAAGGTGAACATGTGTGCATGTGTAAATTAACAATAACTTTATACAGAAATGAGTAAGGTGAACATGTGTGCATGTGTAAATTAACAATAACTTCATACAGAAATGACTAACGGGAACACGTGTGCATGTGTGAATTAAAAATAACTTTATACGGAAATTGGTAAAGTGAACATGTGTGCATGTGTAAATTAACAATAACTTCATACAGAAATGAGTAAAGGTGAACATGTGTGCATGTGTAAATTAACAATAACTTTATACAGAAATGAGTAAAGGTGAACATGTGTGCATGTGTGAATTAAAAATAACTTTATACGGAAATTGGTAAAGTGAACATGTGTGCATGTGTAAATTAACAATAACTTTATACAGAAATGACTAAGGGGAACATGTGTGCATCTGTAAATGAACAATTAATACATCCAGAAATGACTAAGGGGAACACGTGTGCATGTGTGAATTAAAAATAACTTTATACAGAAATTGGTAAGGTGAACATGTGTGCATGTGTAAATTAACAATAACTTTATACAGAAATGAGTAAGGTGAACATGTGTGCATGTGTAAATTAACAATAACTTTATACAGAAATGAGTAAGGTGAACATGTGTGCATGTGTAAATTAAAAATAACTTCATACAGAAATTAGTAAGGTGAACATGTGTGCATGTGTAAATTAACAATAACTTTATACAGAAATGAGTAAGGTGAACATGCGTGCATGTGTAAATTAACAATAACTTTATACAGAAATGAGTAAGGTGAACATGCGTGCATGTGTAAATTAACAATAAATTATACAGAAATGAGTAAGGTGAACATGTGTGCATGTGTAAATTAAAAAACACTTTATACAGAAATGAGTAAGGGGAACAAGTGTGCGTGTGTAAATTAAAAAACACTTTATACAGAAATGAGTAAGGGGAACATGCGTGCATGTGTAAATTAAAAAACACTTTATACAGAAATGAGTAAGGAGAACATGTGTGCATGTGTAAATTAACATTGACTTTATACAGAAATGAGTAAGGGGAACAAGTGTGCGTGTGTAAATTAAAAAACACTTTATACAGAAATGAGTAAGGGGAACATGCGTGCATGTGTAAATTAAAAAACACTTTATACAGAAATGAGTAAGGGGAACATGCGTACATGTGTAAATTAAAAAACACTTATACAGAAATGAGTAAGGGGAACAAGTGTGCATGTGTAAATTAAAAATAACTTTATAAAGAAATGAGTAAGGGGAACCAGTGTGCATGTGTAAATTAAAAAACACTTTATAAAGAAATGAGTATGGGGAACATGTGTGCATTTGTAAATTAACAATAACTTTATACAGAAATTAGTAAGTTGAACATGTGTGCATGTGTAAAAAAACAATAATAACTTTATACAGAAATTAGTAAGGTGAACATGTGTGCATTTGTAAATTAACAATAACTTTATACAGAAATGAGTAAGGTGAACATGTGTGCATGTGTAAATTAAAAATAACTTTATACAGAAATGAGTAAGGGGAACATGTGTGCATGTGTAAATTAACAATAACTTTATACAGAAATGAGTAAGGTGAACATGCGTGCATGTGTAAATTAACATTTACTTTATACAGAAATGAATAAGGTGAACATGTGTGCATGTGTAAATTAACAATAACTGTATACAGAAATGAGTAAGGTGAACATGTGTGCATGTGTAAATTAACAATAACTTTATACAGAAATTAGTAAGGTGAACATGTGTGCATGTGTAAATTAACAATAACTTTATACAGAAATTAGTAAGGTGAACATGTGTGCATGTGTAAATTAACAATAACTTTATACAGAAATTAGTAAGGTGAACATGTGTGCATGTGTAAATGAAAAATAACTTTATACAGAAATTAGTAAGGTGAACATGTGTGCATGTGTAAATTTACAATAACTTTATACAGAAATGAGTGAGGTGAACGTGTGCATGTGTAAATTAAAAATAACTTTATACAGAAATTAGTAAGGTGAACATGTGTGCATGTGTAAATTTACAATAACTTTATACAGAAATGAGTGAGGTGAACGTGTGTGCATGTGTAAATTAAAAATAACTTTATACAGAAATTAGTAAGGTGAACATGTGTGCATGTGTAAATTAACAATAACTTTATACAGAAATGAGTAAGGTGAACATGCGTGCATGTGTAAATTAACATTTACTTTATACAGAAATGAATAAGGTGAACATGTGTGCATGTGTAAATTAAAAATAACTTCATACAGAAATGAGTAAGGTGAACATGTGTGCATGTGTAAATTAAAAATAACTTTATACGGAAATTGGTAAAGTGAACATGTGTGCATGTGTAAATTAACAATAACTTTATACAGAAATGAGTAAGGTGAACATGCGTGCATGTGTAAATTAACATTTACTTTATACAGAAATGAGTAAGGGGAACATGTGTGCATGTGTAAATTTACAATAACTTTATACAGAAATGAGTGAGGTGAACGTGTGCATGTGTAAATTAAAAATAACTTTATACAGAAATTAGTAAGGTGAACATGTGTGCATGTGTAAATTTACAATAACTTTATACAGAAATGAGTGAGGTGAACGTGTGTGCATGTGTAAATTAAAAATAACTTTATACAGAAATTAGTAAGGTGAACATGTGTGCATGTGTAAATGAAAAATAACTTTACACAGAAATTAGTAAGGGGAATATGTGTGCATGTGTAAATTAACAATAACTTTATACAGAAATGAGTAAGGTGAACGTGTGCATGTGTAAATTAATAACTTTACACAGAAATTAGTAAAGGTGAACATGTGTGCATGTGTAAATTAAAATAACTTTATACAGAAATGAGTAAAGGTGAACATGTGTGCATGTGTAAATTAAAAATAACTTTTTACAGAAATGAGTAAGGTGAACATGTGTGCATGTGTAAATTAAAAATAACTTTTTACAGAAATTAGTAAGGGGAACATGTGTGCATGTGTAAATTAAAAATAACCATACAGAAATTAGTAAGGTGAACATGTGTGCATGTGTAAATGAAAAATAACTTTATACAGAAATGAGTAAGGTGAACATGTGTGCATGTGTAAATTAAAAATAACTTCATACAGAAATGAGTAAGGTGAACATGTGTGCATGTGTAAATTAACAATAACTTTATACAGAAATGAGTAAGGTGAACATGTGTGCATGTGTAAATTAAAAATAACTTCATACAGAAATTAGTAAGGTGAACATGTGTGCATGTGTAAATTAACAATAACTTTATACAGAAATGAGTAAAAGGTGAACATGCGTGCATGTGTAAATTATTTACTTTATACAGAAATGAATAAAGGTGAACATGTGTGCATGTGTAAATTAAAAATAACTTCATACAGAAATGAGTAAGGTGAACATGTGTGCATGTGTAAATTAACAATAACTTTATACAGAAATGAGTAAGGTGAACATGCGTGCATGTGTAAATTAACATTTACTTTATACAGAAATGAGTAAGGGGAACATGTGTGCATGTGTAAATTAAAAATAACTTCATACAGAAATTAGTAAGGTGAACATGTGTAAATTAAAAATAACTTTACACAGAAATTAGTAAGGGGAATATGTGTGCATGTGTAAATTAACAATAACTTTATACAGAAATGAGTAAGGTGAACATGTGTGCATGTGTAAATTAACAATAACTTCATACAGAAATTAGTAAGGTGAACATGTTTGCATGTGTAAATTAAAAATAACTTTATACAGAAATGAGTAAGGTGAACATGTGTGCATGTGTAAATTAAAAATAACTTCATACAGAAATTAGTAAGGTGAACATGTGTGCATGTGTAAATGAAAAATAACTTTATACAGAAATGAGTAAGGTGAACATGTGTGCATGTGTAAATTAACAATAACTTTATACACAAATAAATAAAATGTGTAGAACATGTGTGCATGTAAAAATTAAATGGAGCATGAACATGTGTGCAAGTGTAAAAAAACAATAATTTTATACAGAAATGAGTGTGTACACAACTTGCATGGCCTCCTCTTTCAATTCATCATCAGTTAATCACTGCCTCTAACTCCACTCATCAATATTCCGGACTCCTGCCCTCACGGAGCGGATGTGGATCTCGTTCACCTTGAAGATTTCATTCAGGACAACTTCTGACAGGTTCTGCACTATGGGGCAGCTCACAGAAGTCGAAGAAGCCCCGCACACAGGACTCTCCGCTACATCAGCTGATTCTTCCCGGTCACAGCCCCACAAACTCGCTGCTGCAGGTGTAAGTGAAATATTACTCTCTATAGACAGTTTTTTTTTTTTTTTTTTTTTTATTTTTTTTTATTTTTTTTTTTTTTTTTTATTTTTTTTTTTTTTTTTTTTTTTTTTTTTTTTTTTTTTTTTTTTTTTTTTTTTTTTTTTTTTTTTTTTTTTTTTTTTTTTTTTTTTTTTTTTTTTTTTTTTTATTTTTTTTTTTTTTTTTTTTTTTTTTTTTTTTTTTTTTTTTTTTTTTTTTTTTTTTCCTAACTTGAGGCGAGAATCAGTATAATCGAAAGCTCTTCACCAAGAATTCCAGCACTCTCCGCCACAGTCTGGACTTCACACAGAGCCAGATAGAAAAAAATAACATTAAGAAAAATCAGGTACTTGCAAAAACTCTGTTTCCACCATGGCCACAGAGCTTGTTTCAGTCCAGTCACAACTGGGCTACCGTTACTATGAAAATAAACAGATGAGGGAGAATATACTAGACCTACAGGCTGTGAAAGTATGAGAGACAATCTCGTTTTTTCTGGAATCCCCGAGTCGCCCAGTGATGAACCTGAGAAGCTGGTGAAGGACTTCATGGTTAGACGCCTCAAACTTCACTGGACACCATCAACAATATCACTTTTCATCAGGTGCACCGCATGGGACAGAAGCGTATCGACCCCACCAGGCCCCGGCCCATTGTCGCTAAATTCGAACACTTCAAGCAGAAGGAGCTGGTCCAGCGACAGGCAGGTAGCTGAGAGGGACGAATCCACGGACTGAATGACCAGCTTCTGAGATCGCCCCGCAGACGAAGATACTACTCTCCATCCGTGAAACAGAAGATCAGCAAGCAAGAGAGCAAGCCTCTCTGTCGTATAAACTGTACATTGATGGTGAGTTGTTTGGCTGATAGGACATCACCCCTGGTTGTTCTGGAATCTTATTTCCATAATCACACCCTCGTTTCTCCCCCTCTCTACACTAGGGATGGTCATTTTATCCGGCGCGAATCAGTGCATCGATGGTGGCCTGCGGTCAATTGCATCGTGTTGGAGTGGTGCATCGGATCAAAAGTTGGCTGAAACCACAATGCATCGCTTTGTAAAGCTTTCATCGGGTAAACTGGCGTCATGTTATTATATATATATATTTTTTTTAATTTAAAATTATTATTTTCAGTCAATTCACTTCCATAATTATCTTCAGCCGCAATTCTCACGAAAGTGGACTGTTTATTATGGAACGACAACACACTCTGATTCACCTACTCACAGTCACCACTAGGTGACGTAGGCGTCACTAGTCACTGAACATCAACACCCGGGAAAGGATGCCAGAGAAGAAGAAGAAGCACATCCGGACTGCTCCAGTACACAAACTCGTGTTAAAGTAGGCTACCGATAAACATGGCAGACGATGAACAACAAATTCATAGTTTACCGAGCCATACATACAAGTCCAATGTTTACGCCACTTTGATTTTTTCAAATGGACAGAAACCTTGGACAAGTCCTCGCAATTTGTAGGATTTGCCGCCTTGCCATCAGTATACAGGCAGCACAACCAACCCGTTAACTCACCTGAAGCGACGACACAGTGTGGCTGATGAATCCCCCTGCACCTCGCCCTCGGATCATGCATCGGATTCACCTCATGATGCTACTAGCTCCAGCGGCGCTAACAACACACAACAGCCAAGCATCAGTCATTTTTTCCAAACTCCGCTGGGCGGAAACTCTGCCCGCGCCAAGGTAATAACTAAAGCCATCGCTTTCTACATATGCAAAGATATCCAGCCGTACAGTGCTACGGAGGGCGAAGGCTTCGAGTACCTCCTTTCCGTCCTGGAGCCGAGGTATAAAAAGCCAGGCAGGAAGGTTTTCGCTGAGAAGGAAATACCCGAGCTATACCAGAAAGTAAAACAAGACATAACTGAATCACTGCACAGTGCCCGTACAGTTGCCATGACAATTGATGGCTGGACGTCTTGTGCTACAGACTCATTTTTCACTGTCACAGCACATTACATTGATGAAAAGTGGACTTAGCAAAGCCATGTGCTACAGACGCGCAAGTTTACCGAGGCTCACACAGGGAAGAATCTAGCAGCCTTGCTGCAGCAAGTTTTCCACAAGTGGAAATTAGAAGACAAGAAAACAGCCTTGGTCACAGATAACGCCTCGAATATGCTACTGGCTGCAGCTTTGGCAAAAGTGGGTCTACACGTGAGATGCATTGCACACCTACTCAACTTGGCTTCACAAAGAGCTCTGAAAGTGGAAAAAGTGTTGGAGCTACTGATGAAAATGAGAAAGGTAAGTGTATTTTGGAGAGTAGGCCTGCCAGCCAAACCTTGTTATACACGTATCTGTGTTGTATAATGTTTATTTATTTATTTATTTATTTAATTCATTCATTCATTCATCCTTTCAGGTGGTGACATTTTTTCACATGAGCCCAAAGGCAACTGAACTGCTACGTGAAACCCAGACCCAGCTCAACTTGCCAAAGCACAAGCTGATCCATGATGTCTCCACAAGATGGAACAGTTCTCTTGACATGCTGGAGCGGTTCTGGGAACAGCAGCCTGCCGTGCTGAATACTTTGCTCTCAAAGAAAATCAAGAAGGATGAAGACATGGCCAGGCTGAGTGAAGACGACATGGCACTGATCCAAGAAGTCATCAAACTCATGACCCCCCTGAAAGTGGCAACCACACTCCTCAGTGAGGAAAAGAATCCCACCATCACAATGATCGCTCCACTCCAGGCAAAACTGCAGAAGCACTTCCAGCCAAAAGAAAGTGATCTGCCTGAGATTTCAGAGATGAAACAACGATTCAACCAGGACTTTTCCGGCCTCTATACCAATACCAATATCTCTCTCTCTCTCTCTCTCTCATTCATTACTGGTGTGTCATGGTGATGTTCATTTGTTTAGTTTAAGAAAATCTGTATTATACCAATTCTGTAATAGTAATCAATGAATAATGAATACTGATTATGTATTATACTGATTATGGTCAGGCAGGTGACAGTGACACAGACATGCTGAATGACAGCCAGACAGCTGAAGGCAGCTCACAAGGTGACAGGAGCACTCACAAAGAGGAGGAGAGTGAGAATGGGGAAGAGAGTGAGACAGGTTTGTTTAGTCAGGATATTTGGGAGCTGTGATAAAGTATTTTGTGGATCACATAAATGTGGTGTCATTAATTATTAGCCCTAGTGTGTATGTATGCTATCTACTGTATGTTAATAACTTAGTTAGGCTATCTGTTTTAGTTAAATGAATGACAGACATAATTGCACAGCTTGTAATTCCTTCTCTTCTGATCTACTCTTTAGATGACGTCCCTGAACCTCCAGTCAAGAAAACAGCCTTGGACCAGATGTTCGGTGACTTCCTCACTCCGAGAACTCCACAGAAGACCACAAGGGAGAGAGCTAAGGAGGAAATATTAAAATATCGGGAGAGGGCTTCTCTGGATCTGAGTGGTGATGTGTTACAGTGGTGGAGATATCAAGGAGATCTTCCACTGCTTGCAGCTTTGGCTAAACACTACCTGTCAATTCCAGCAACAAGTGTAGCGTCTGAGCGAGTATTTAGCACAGCAGGGGACATAGTCACAGCCCAGCGCAGTTTACTTGCCCCTGAACATGTGGATCAGTTGGTATTCATGAAGAAAAACCTTGAAAAAAGACATCTGTCTTAAGTTTTCTGTTATGATAATGGCAAGGCTGGCATTGTTTAAGTAGGTCTAGTCTTTATTTCTTTTGGTTATGACAGACCTGTTTGTGACAGGAAAGACTGTTTTATGTGTAGCAAATAAACCACTGGCTCCACTGCTGGGACAGCCTTTTGAAAGTGCTCCTGACTGTTGAGTAAATAAAGTTGAGTTGAATTTGCCCAGATTTGCATCGTGATTGCATCGTGATTGCATCGTGGTAGGAAGATAAATCGTATCATCCTGAATTGGTAGATGATTCATGTGAATCGTTAGTGTATCGCATCAGAGCTCACATATCGAGATGCATATCAGATCGTCTCTGGGGGATGGAGGATTTCCATCCCTACTCTGCACCTACTCTCCTCCACTAACCCCACACACTTTTCACACCCCCCCCGCTGACTGCTTTGCATTCTCAGTTTAATCATACACACCCTTTCTTTCTCTCTCACACTACTGATGTACAGACAAAACTTGGCTTATCATATTTATTATTTTTGTTTTTGCTCACTTCAGTCTTGGCCGCCTGCACCCCTGTAATGGCATTTTGCTCTACTGCTTGTTTTGTTGTTATTTGTGCCCCCCCACTGTTTGTTTTGTTGTTTGTGCTTTAACTGTCGGCTCCATCTTCTATTACAGGTCCCCACAGCACACCATACAGCATTCTCAAAGCAGTCCGCACTCACACACACACACACATAGGGCTCTGACTGAGAGACTGAGGCGCAAGAGGCGCACTCTGCCTGGCGCAGCCTGGATTGGTGTGACCTATGACTTTGCAAGTTTCTGGGAAAAGCAAGAGAGGCGACTCATGGCGACAGGGGCAGAGTTGCGCCATTCACTACCATCGCCTCTGCCTCTCAGCAAATGCCAGGAATAGGAGGAGAATAGACGCGGAGGGGGATTAGCACAGCCGACGCTGTCTTCACCAATCAAAATGAGCGCCTTTCCTCTGCTTAAAATGCGCTATGGGCTGAGGCGCAGCGGCCTGATTGGTCTGAATTATCCCCACCACCGCGGAAACAGTGTGCTGGAAAGACCCAGCAGTGGAGACGCTGTCCCTTCAGCAGGAGAATGGACAGCGGGGCGCGTCACCGTGTGGGCCAGCTCCCGATACAGATGTAATCTGTTCCTTTGTCATTAATAGGAGTAAAATAAAAATGAGAGACAGTTACAACACAGCTGGCTTATCCATTCATAATGCTTGTGATCCACCTGCACTCCTGGTTTGTCATCCCCAAATAGCAGAGCCTTTAGTGATAAACTGTATACTCTCCCGGTGTCTCCTCCTCATCCTCCTGCAATAATGCTCTCCATCTTTTTAGAGCACGTTAAAAGTAAAGACTAAAATAGAGGAATATGGGAAATAACAGGTAAATCCTGAGTGACATACATTTATTTTCTCTCCTTTTTCTTCGTCTTTTTTCTCCTTTTTTTCTTTGAATTTAATCAAATGAGAGAAGCCAGATATTTACTCAGTATCAAATGTTAAGGCTGTTTATTGTTGACTTGTAAGATGTGCATCAAACTTCCAGATGCCGTCAGGTTAAGTTTCCATTATGAAAAACGGCTTTAATCTGACATCAGATGTGACAGGACAATTAATATAGATACAAATGTATATGCTGGTTCAGACTGTTATATTAAATAGTGATTGCTGTGATTGTTTATTGCATTAAAATGTGCCTGACACTCTGGAAACCTGCCTCTGAGGCGTGCGCACATGTGCGCTTGTCACCAAATTACAGCTGCGGAGGGTGCGCTCCGCCCTGCGCCGAGGTTAGACCAGGTTGCAGCTGGCGAGCTTTCAGCGCACTTTCTGCACTGTTTTTGGCGCGAAATTGTCACTGCGCCAACATGAATCTGCCGACACCTCCCCCTGGTGCGCCATCGCCTCCCCTTGGTGCGCCCGTCACACCCACCTCTGCGCAGACGGTCTACCAAATTGTCAAATCGGCAGCGCACGGCGGTGCACCGGACGAAATTAACTCTGCGCGGGGTGCGCCAGGCTTGCGCCCCCTGCGCTGCGCCACATAATTAGAGCCCATAGAGTCATCATTCATATCACACAGCTACTGTCATTGATGCGCACAACATGACATCATTAACATTTGTAAATACCCCTAATTGGAACATTAGGGGTATTGGCACCCAGACAAAAAGAACCAAAATATTAAATCACCTAAATGATCTTAAAGCAGATATTTGCCTACTACAGGAAACACACCTCTCAGACTCAGACCATGACAAATTAAAATCAGCACAGTTTTCTAACAGTTCCTCAGCCCCTTATAACTCCAGACAAAGAGGTGTATGTATCTTGATAAATAAAAAAATTCCATTTATCCATAACACAACCATCGCAGATCCTGAAGGACGTTTTATAATCATTAATATAGCCATAAACAATAATCCGGTAACAATTGGTAACAATTAAACTTCTTTAATTCTCTATCAAATATTTCCAATGGCCCAATAATTATAGGAGGCGATTTTAACACAACTATTAACCCAACTCTTGATAAATCTAAAATAATAAGAAATAACCATATCTGGCAATCTACTAATACCATAAAACAGTTCATTAGTGATCTTGGTCTTGGCGATGGCTGGCGATTACAGCACCCATCTTCTAGAGAATACTCTTTCTACTCACCTGTTCACCACTCCTACTCACGCATTGACCTCTTTCTGACTAGCAACTCAATTATATCACAGATCTCTGATTCAAAAATTCACCCTATAATTATTAGTGATCATGCTCCAGTAACTTTCAGTTGGAACCCTATTAACCAACCCAAATGCACCACTAAATGGCGTTTTAACTCATCTCTTCTAAAAGACCCAGAATTTGACAGCTATCTCAGGAGAGAGTGGGCCTCCTTCCTTGAAATAAATGATTCCCCGGAGACATCACCTACCATTCTGTGGGACACAGGTAAAGCAGTCCTACAGGGTAAAATCATATCATTCTCTGTCAATAAGAAAAAAAGGGAAAAGGAATATGAAATGAAATTAGAACAAAAAATAAAGCTGTTAGATACACAGAATGCAAGCAACCCAACGGAAGAAACACAGAAAGAATTAAGAAAGTATCAGGCCCAGCTAAATGAGATTCTAAATAAGAGAGCCCAGTTTTTAATTCAAAGGCTCAGACAAGCAAACTTCCATCATAACAACAAATCTGGTAAATACTTAGCAAATCTAATTAAACAAAATAAAGAGAGAACAACAATCACAACTATTAAAGACTCATCAGGAAGCCTACCAATTAAGCCAGAAATAAACAAAATATTCAAAAAATTTTACGCTAACCTTTACTCTTCAACAAATGAACCGACAGGAAGACATCGATTTATTTCTCAACAACGTCAAACTTCCAAAGATTGCTTCAGAACAATCGAAAGCTTTAGATACACCAATAACAGAAACAGAACTTTCTGCAGCCCTACACCTTATGCCAAATAACAAAGCTCCAGGTCCTGATGGCTTCCCTGCTGAATTTTATAAACAATTCTGGCCAATTCTATCCCCTCTCTTTATGAGAGCAATAACTGAAATAAAATTAAAGTCTAGATTTCCAACGCATATGAATACAGCAGAAATTTCACTCATCCAGAAACCTAATAAAGATCCAACTCTGCCATCAAACTATCGTCCCATCTCCTTAATCAATGTAGATATAAAAATCATCAGTAAAGCTCTAGCACACAGGATAGAAAAAATACTTCCTTCTATAATCCACCACGATCAGACTGGTTTCATCAAAGGTAGACAGTCATCCAGTAACACCCGTAGATCACTCAACTTAATCCATGATTCATCTTTACAAAAGGTAGACACCATCATAGCAACAATAGATGCAGAAAAAGCTTTTGACAGAGTAAACTGGAAAACTCTCTTTAGTACTCTTAAAAAATTTGCCTTCGGGGACTCATTTATTCACTGGATTAAAACTCTGTACACTGCTCCTTCAGCTACTGTCACCACCAATGGACTAACCTCACAGAGCTTCACACTACATAGGGGTACAAGGCAGGGATGCCCACTTTCCCCTGCACTATTCACCCTCTTTATAGAGCCTTTGGCAGCAGCTATACGTCAAAATGTTTGCATCAAGGGAATTCAGACATCCCAAATCCAACATAAGATTAGTTTGTATGCGGACGACATTTTACAGTTTCTACAAGACCCTCAATCGTCTCTGCAGGAAACAGTGAATCTCATTGAATCATTCTCCAAGATTTCAGATTACTCAATAAACTGGAACAAATCCTCTATTCTTCCATTACACAACACCAGATGGGATGCAGCATGTCATATATCACCTATACCCTTATGTTCAGGCCACATCACTTACCTGGGCATTAACATTTCCTCCAGGCTGTCAGAGCTGATTGGACTAAATTTCACTCCCTTGCTCAAAAAAATAGAAAGTGACCTCCAACGTTGGATGAACTTACCACTATCCATATTAGGAAGAATAGCAACCATTAAAATGACAGTACTTCCAAAATAAACTACCTTTTTCAATGATTCCAATTCATCCAACTCTTCCTTGGTTCAAGGCTACTATAGATTCAATGTTCAGTAAGTTTTATTGGAAAAACAAAACACCAAGGATCAAACTTACAACTCTGCAAAAACCAAAATTGCAAGGCGGCTTAGATGCCCCACACATCCACCACTACTCTTTGGCAAATCAACTACAGTATATTTACAAATGGACACATCCAATTCAATCAGACATCACCTGGTTGGATATAGAACAAACAATCTGTGAAGATACACCTATTTCAGACCTCCCATTCCTCAGTCAAACCATCAAGCATCACCCTTGTTTTAAAGCAGGAACTATTGCCTCAACACTCACAGCCTGGTGGAAATTCCACAAAATAACAAACTCTCACCTTGCACCTTCCAACTTCACTCCAATCTGGCACAACCCTGATTTTCTAAGTAACAAAAAAACACTTCACCTGAATGCATGGGCTGAAAAAGGCATCACACATCTTAAGCATATCTTTCACAATAATAGTCTGGTACCATTCCACCACCTGGTCCAAGACTTTGTCATCGGAAACAATAGCTTCTTACAATATTTACAAGTCAAATCATCTATCCAATCCAAGATAAATATAAGCTCCACCAATCTGTCTCTTCCTCCATCAACTGAGGAGCTAATTAACATACTCTCTCCGAAAAAGCTTCTTTCCAAAATATATAAACTAATACTACTACACACTGATAATTCCATTACATTGCCCTCCAGTAAATGGGAAGAGGATCTCTCTATTGCTCCTGATGCCGATTTCTGGGCTACAATTTTAGAAAACATATATTTTATGACCAAACATGCAAATCTCCAGCTAATACAGTATAAAATCATTCACAGAACCCACTATACTGCACAAAAGCTGTTTAAAATGGGTTTTAGGACAGAACTATGTTCATGTTGCACAGAGAACTGCCCTGACACCTATATTCACGCCACCTGGCAATGCGCACCTGTTAGGCAGTTCTGGATAAAAGTCACAGAGTCCCTATCTCTCATTCTGGGAAGCCACATCCCACTATCTCCCTCACTCTGCTTACTTGGTGATGTGTCTTCACTTAACTTCCACACAAGCAAAAATAAACTCCTTCTTGTGGCCCTAGCCATTGCCAAGAAAACGATTCTCTTAAACTGGAAATCAAGGAACTCCCTAAATTTAGCCCAGTGGAAAAATCTCCTCTCGGAGTATGTCTCCCTGGAAAACATGGCTTTAAACAACACTGCAGAACATCAAGACCACTGGTCACCTTTTCTTTATTTTTTACACACCTAAACCCCCAGGTATTTAAATCCCATTTTGCCATACCTATCTCTTTTTGTTTTTTTCTGTCTGCCAATACCCCCCACACACACTCACACACACACACGCACACGCACCCACTATACACAAACTAGCGCTGCCGTTTTGCTCTGTTTTCCGCTTTCTCTTTTTTACTATTTAAATTTAGCTCAGTTCCCTGGGACCCAGAGACAGTAAGTATACTCTGGTTAGTATACTCTGGTGACGGTAGTTGGGGTATCTTTCCACCTAGTTACCCAGATTTGACCCGCTGCTCTGTGGGGCCCGCTGGCCTTGCGGCTTCCTTACCCCCAATTTCCACCCAGCGCGCCGCGCCGACCCTTCCCAGGCCATCCGTCTATCAGCAAGAAGCACGCTCGCAATCCTGAAGCGCCCTCTGGCAATTTCAGAATACGCTTCAGGTCAGGTTCTGCGCCAGCAATCCAAACCGAGTAAGTAAAGAGAAACATTAAGAGAAATCGAACCAGTCCTGCCTCCCTTGGTGGAGTGGGGCCTGGGGTTTGTGTCGGGGACTCGCTGGCTTGGTGCCCTGGGGGGTCCCTGTGGTTTTCCTGTGGAGGCGGCGTCTTGCGGGTGGTCCGCCCGGGCTGGGTCCTCTGTGGTTGTTGGGTCGGTGGCTCCGATGCGGCAGTCTGCTGGGGGGGCGTGCTTTGGTGGGGCCGTCTGGTCACTGGGGGTCATCTGGGCTGTTGCCTGTGGGCCCTGGGGCCTGCTGTTGCGGGGGCCACGTGACACTGCTCCCTTGCTCCCACTTGTCATGGCTAGCCAGGGCTGGCCCTCACTAGCTTAACCTCTTAATTGCACTTCACTATCCACACATTGCACTCCTGTATATATTTGCACTATTGGGCACATACACAACACTTCGGGTTCTTGGAGTTGGGAGTGGTAGAGGGGCAACTAGTTTGCCCTCTCTGCCTCCCTCGTCCTCCAATTTTAACTGCACTACATACACTAACATGGAGGGGAGGCGGGGTGGAGGTGCTGGGGGGTCGGGCGCAGCCTGTCTTAGGCTGTGACCCCTCTCTGCTCGCCTTTCACCTGCCTCACCTGACATCTGTTTTTAATGCGACACTACATCCACTTGTCTGGGGTGGGTAGTGGGGAGGGGGGGAGTCGGCGGGCTCCCACTCGACCTACTTTTCCCCAGTTTTAATGCATCACACTACACGTAGTAGTAGTAGAGTAGTAGCACTAAAGCACGGTGGAGGGTTAATGTATCCTTGTCAGGAAACAAGGATACAGAATAACAGAGAGGACAGGGGGTGTTTCACTATTTTAGGCTTGGTGTGGCTGGTGGGGTCTGGCCCCTTCTGGCCGTGGCTCCATGCAGGGGAGCCCTTCTCCATCCACTGGGGCGGTGGCGGTGGCCTTCGGGTGCGGCTGGACTCCGGTGTCTACGGGTGGGGACCCGTGGTTGTGCCCTGGGCGCATGTGGGCCCTGCTGGGTCATGCATCCCTTGACGGCCTGTGGTGCGGGGTCCGTCGGCCTGTCACTCGCCGGGGGCCTCGGCGTGGGTGGCTGCCTGTGGGTCGCTGCTCTGTGGGGGTGATTCGGGGGCCCCCTTTGGCGCTTGGGCGGCGGTCTCCAGCACTCGCCTTGGCCCTGGTTCTCCTGGGGGGTTGGGGCGTAGCCGCGACCCCACTGCCGCGTGCCCACACTCCGCCCCACCTGGCCTTGCTGCGGTTGGTAACTGGCTCAACAGAGAATCAGTCGCGCCCCCTTCTGGGGGGGGGGGTGCCTGGGCCCGGAGTTTTGGCTCCTGGGGGGCTGGGGGCCTCTGGGGGCTGGGGGCCTCTGGCCTTCCGCAGGGGGGTTGGGGTGGTTGGGCGTTTGGGGTGGGGGTGGCTTGGGGACGGGTGGTGGAGGGGGTGTGTGCTGTCTGCGGTGGGGTGGCTGCCCCGGATGCCCTGGTGCTGTCCCTTGGTGCCTTTGTGGGGATGGGTTGGTGCCTCCCTGGGTTCTGGGTCTATGTCTGGGTCCTGTGGCCCTGGCGGCCATGGGGTGGGTTCCGGGTGCCCTGGTGGCTCTGGGGGGGCCCTTGGCCGCGGTCTCCCAGGGTATGGGCGGCTACTTGGGTATTCGGTGACCACCTGACACGCATGTGTGTATAGACACTCAAGCTCCTGTTGAGACTAACTCTAAAGAAGCAGTTGGTCCAGTCAGAACATGCTGAGTTAGGCACTCCTACGCATCTCCTCACCTCCTATGTCTCTTCCATAGGACCCTCCCCCAGCCCCCTTCCCTCATCCACTACCCGAACCAGGGTCTTCATCCCTTTCCTACCCCCCCTCCCAAACCCACTACCCGAACCAGGGTCTTCATCCCCTTCCCTCCCACCCCACTGAACCAGGGTCTTCATCCCGTTCAACCCTCCCTATCCTAACCCCACTACCCGAACCAGGGTCTTTGTCCCTTCCCAACCCCCCCCTCCCACACCCACTACCCGAACCAGGGTCTTCATCCCTTTCCTAACCTCCCCTCCACCTCCACTACCTGAACCAGGGTCTTCACTCCCCCCCCACCCCCACCCCCACACACACACTCTACACAAGAGACACCCTCTTCATACACACCACATACTTCCAGTATGGATTTGCATCAGCACAGCACTCGAACTGTCTTAAACTAGCTACAATACCTGTGTGTTCTCCTCCCAGTTGTCTTGTCTTGTCTTGTCATGTCTTGTCTGTCACTATTTCCCCTTCTTTCACACTGTGGTGTGGCACGGCCCTCCCCTTCAGCTCCCATCAGGGGTTAAATAAAGTTTTATATGATGGAGTAGCCTACGGGGGGGCTGGTGATGGTCACTATAGCAGTGAATCATATTCACATATCTCTCACTGCTAGAAAAAAAAATGCATTAGTCTTTCCAACGCTGCCACCGGACACAGTGCTCAGCTGTAAAGATAATGCAGACAAGGGAGAAAAAAAATAAAAAAATAAAAAAAAATAAGCAGAAGTCACCATGGAGGAATGACGACTCGGTCAGGGCACAGAAAAGGGAGTGCCGGAGGGCCGAGCGGAAATGGCGAAAGTCAAAACTCCATGTTCATTACGAAATTTATAAAGAAAAGTTGTGCATGTTCAATCAGATCTTACATAGAACAAGGGAGATGTACTTTTCTGAAATTATTGGAAGCTGCAGTAACAACTCATGTGTCGTATTTTCAACAGTGAACAGATTAACAAATCCTCCAGCTCAACTGCCATTAGAATTAATCTCCACATCTAAGTGTAATGAGTTTGCAGTCTTCTTTTGCAACAAGGTTCAGACTATTAAAAATTCCATCAATTCCATAGCACCAATAACTACCCTTCAGCCACCTAAACACTTCGAGCTGACACATTTTGCACCTGTAACTGACAAAACTGTCCAAGAGATCATCACCAGTCTGAGTTCATCCACATGCTGCCTCGATGTGTTACCCACTAGATTTCTGAAGTCTGTGCTGAGAAGTTTGTTACCTCCACTCACTCAGATAGTTAACATGTCACTACAATCTGGAACATTCCCAAAGGCCTTGAAAACTGCGGTCATAAAGCCTCTCCTAAAGAAGAGCAGTCTTGATGACACAGTACTGAACAACTACCGGCCCATCTCAAATCTGCCGTTCTTAGGCAAAGTCCTTGAAAAAGTTGTTTACCAACAGCTCACTGTCTTTCTCCTAATGAACAACTCATTTGATGTTTTCCAGTCAGGTTTTAGACCCCATCACAGCACTGAGACCGCTCTTATCAAGGTGACAAATGACATCCGCCTGAACACTGACGCAGGCAAAGTCTCAGTCTTAGTCCTGCTAGATCTGAGCGCTGCTTTTGACACTGTCGATCATGAGATCCTTTTACAGAGACTAAAGGACTGGGTGGGCATCTCGGGGACTGCCCTACATTTGTTGAAGTCCTATCTAGAAGACAGGAAGTACTTTGTAGAAATTGGTAACTGTGTCTCAGACCACATGGCCTTGACTTGTGGGGTGCCCCAGGGGTCAATCCTGGGACCCCTCCTTTTCAATCTCTACATGCTGCCTTTAGGCCAGCTAATACAAAGTACTAATGCATCCTACCACAATTATGCAGATGACACTCAGATCTATGTCTCACTGACAGCAGGTGAATATGGACCAGTGGATTCACTCTGTCACTGCATCCAACAGGTCAGTGTGTGGATGCAGAACAACTTTCTCCAGCTAAATTCAGAGAAGACTGAAGTCATCGTGTTTGGTCCACAGAAACAAAGAGAAAGTGTCAGCAGTCACCTCCAGTCTCTCTCTCTAAAACCTACAAATCAGGTTAGAAATCTCGGGGTAAGAATGGACTCAGACTTGAACTTTGGCAGCCATATAAAATCAATAACATCAGCAGCCTTTTACTATCTAAAAAACATTGCCAAAATCAAAGGTATAGTGTCTAAACCTGACCTAGAGATACTTATCCATGCATTTGTCTCTAGTAGGTTAGATTACTACAACGGCCTGCTCACGGGCCTCTCCAAACAAGCCATAAGACAGCTGCAGTACATCCAGAATGCTGCTGCTCGGGTCCTGACCAGAACCAGGAAGTACGAACACATTAGTCCTGTGCTCGGGTCCCTACACTGGCTTCCTGTTGCTCAGAGAATAGACTTTAAAGCAGCTTTGCTTGTGTACGAGTCTCTCCATGGCCTAGCACCAAAGTACATCTCTGACATGCTAGTGCCATATGAACCATCTCGGACTCTGAGGACATCAGGGGCCGGCCTTCTGCTGGTGCCGAGAGTCAGGACTAAACATGGAGAATCAGGGTTTCAGTTTTATGCAGCTAAAATCTGGAACAGTCTTTCTGAAGATGTGAGACAGGCCTCTACTCTGACAATGTTCAAATCTAGGCTTAAAACAGCTCTATTTAACTGTGCATATGACTGAAAGGATCTTATCTGCACTCTTCTTTTTAAATTTATTTTATAATGATTAATGTTGATTTTATTTTGTATTGTGATTTTTTTTAAAGTCATTTTACAATGATTATTGTTGATTCTATTTTGTACTGTGATTTTAATGCATTTTTCTTGTTCTGTAAAGCACTTTGAATTGCCTTGTGTATGAATTGTGCTCTACAAATAAACTTGCCTTGCCTTGTCTTGCCTTGCCTTGCCTTCTGGGGCCTCGTGTCTGTGCGGGAGGATGGAAGTCTCCGGCTGCGCTCCTCGTGGGCCGGGAGCCCTCCTCAGTGTTGATGGCCCCCAAAAGGTAGCTTATTCCTTATCTCAGTCCTCGGTGCACAGCCATGTCTCTCTCTCTCTTTTATGACAGCTCGTATGAATGTTGTGGGTATGTGTATATAGGCGCAGGTGTGTGTGTGTGCTTTTGTTGATGTCTGCGAGTGTATGTCTGGATATGTCTCTTTATTTGTGGGAGAGGGTTAGCCGGGTTTTCTGTTTTCATGATGTTTTTAGCCTCTGTGATGCACTTTGTGTTGCTTTTTAAGTATGAAAAGTGCCTTATAAATAAGTTTGATTTTGATTTGATTTGACATATTTGGAGCACACCCTCCGGTCACCCTTCTTGAAAAAGGGGGATCACCACCCCAGTCTGCAAATCCAGTAGCAATGTCCCTGATGTCCATGCAATGTTGCAGAGTCATGTCAGCGATTACAGCCCCACAGCATCCAGGGCCTTGAGGGACTTTAGATTGATCTCATCCACCCCCGGAGCCCTGCCACAGAGGAGTTTTTTCGACCACCTCTGCAACCTCAGCTCCAGAGATAGAAGAGCCCATCACAGAGTCCCCCAGGTCTACTTCTATGCTGGAAGACCTGCTGGTGGGATTAAGAAGGTCTCAAGTCAAGGTCAACATCGCGCCACCCCCACCATAGACAGTGGTGAACGCATCGTGCTTCCCCTGCCTGAGACCCTGGATTGTTGCCCAGAATCTCTTCAAAGTCATCTGGAAGTCGTTCTCTGTGGCCTCACCGAACTCCTCCCATTCCCGGGTTTTTGCCTTGAAGCCACTAAAGCCTTATTCCACTTGGCCAGCCGGTACCTGTCAGCTGCTTCTGGAGTCCCACTGGCCAAAAAGGCCCAATAGGACTCCTTCTTAAGTTTGACAGCATGCTTCACCGCCGGTGTCCACCAGCGGGTTCAGGTGTTGCTGACACGACAGGCACCCACCACCTTATGGCTACAGCTCTTATCAGCCACCTCAATAAAAGAGGCCAAGGACAGGGCCCACTCAGACTCAATGTCCCCTGCCTCCCCCGCCAGATGGTCAAACTTGCTTAAAGGTGGGAGTTGAAACTCTTCCTGATGGGAGACACTACACGTTCCCAGCAGACCTGCACAACATGCTCAGGCCTGCCAGGTCAAGACCGATGATATGACTACAAAGTCAATCATCAAACTGCTGCCTAGAGTGTGCTGGTGCACATATAGACACCCTTGTGTTTGAACATGGTGTTTGTTATTGACAATCTGTGATGACCACGGAAGTCCAGTAACAAAGCACTGCTCGGGTTCAGATCAAGAGCGGGGGGGGGCATCCCTCCCAATCATGCCCCTCCAGGTCACACTGTCATAGCTGATGTGAGCATTGAAGTCCCCCAGTAGAACGAGGGAGTCCCAAGACGGGGCACTCTCCAGCACTCCCTCTAGGGAATCTAAAAAAGGTGGATACTCTGAACTGCTGTGTGGTGCGTAAGCATAAACAACAGTCAGAGTCTGTCCCCCCACCTAAAGGTAGAGTAAGGCTACACTCTTGGTTACTGGGTTGACCTGTAGGAGCAGAAAAAGGCCCCATGTTCGGAGTTGTTTGTCCTGATGGCTCCTGGGACATTGGATGTTGTGCTGACCTGATGGTGAGAACCTCCTCTGTTCAGTCAACATGACCTGTTAAAGGAACACTACACCCAAACAACAATTTGGCCTCATTTTCTACTCACCCTCATGCTGAGCAACACTCTGGAGCACTTTTTTGATGTCTCAAATGCAGCCAGGGGTCCGGGGGGATTTTCCCTGTAAACAAACGTCCATCTAACAGGGGACGACGGAGCCCGAAGAAAAGGTCCATTAAAGTCCACAAAAACGTGCCTATTTTCCTTCATACTGCTCGTACGCTGTAATCCAAGTGTCCTGAGCGGGTAACGTCCATAATTAATTCGAAACGAAGTCATTTAGTACATTTTTCGAGCCTAAACAGTGCTATAGCGTGCTTCCGCAGTGCACGTCTACGCGCGCTCCCTGCACTACGTAAGCCGTGGCAGACCAATCCAGACGGATTATATGATTATGATTATATGATACTATGTGTCCCCAAATATTGGCATTGTGTAAAGTCAAGGTCCTCTTAATATCAGAAGTACAAGCGCACTCTCACACACTCAGACTACAGAGACTAATGTCCGCAAGCACTTTAAAAGTGGGCATGTTGTTAAGGCTTCAGTGTCAAATTCACACACAAACACTCACAAACATGTGTCCTTCGGACACAAGTTTGATAGTAAGTGTCCTCATTAATACAATGGGTCCCCCAATTTCGCTGCTGTTTAAAGTCTAGGTCCCTGTAATGTCATAAGAACAAACACGCACTCACACACACACACACAGACCACAGAGATCAAACAGCAGATTAATGTATGAACTTCAATAGGAGAGATTGTTATCAGTTACACAGGGGTTTCAATTACAATGACTGTCTGTAATGCTTTTTCTTGGTTCTTCAATGGTGTCGAACTTCGGCTGATCTTCAAAAATGGTTGAAGATATGGGATTTATGAACACATTGTGAGCATCGGGCAAGTCTTGGGATCATGAATATGTAATTTTTATGAAGATAGTGTGAGAAATGACAAAGTTATCGCGGTTTACAAACAGCCTGTCCAAAATATTCACGAGTTCTCAGCTTTGAATGGACCTCTATGGTACAAATTGATGTACTTTGGACCAAACAGCTGGCTCTCATTTATTTTAACAATAAGTTAGGGCTTCACATTTTGCTTTAAATGAGGCCCAAGAGTCTCAGATCTGTTTTTCTGAAAAAATTATTCTGGTCTGATGTACCGTTTTCCCGTTACGGCAAGTTGTTCGGGGATTTTTTAAGTGGTGACTGCCTGCTCTCTTACTCAAGATCTGATGATCAGATAAGGATCTCACTGAAAATCTGTGGATTTTAGATCGACACAGCAGTTTTTGGAGGCTTGGTGACTGAAAAACGTAAGCCCGTAGGGCTTACGCTTTTCAGTTCTGTGGAACGGAGACATACAGCTGCGTTTTAAAACTTGAATGATTCCTCTAGGTGAATGTATGGCAAATCAATTTTGTTTTCTAGTTGGTCCTGTGTGGCTTGATTAGCTGAGCCCCTAGAAGAACCTGGCAGCAGGCCAAGTGATCATTAAGGCTCCGTTGTCATGGTTACAGGTGCAGGTGCTGCCTGAGGCAGACACTTTGGCTGTCTAAAGTGATCACAATATGATGACTTCTGACATTGTCAAACAGCGGCTTGTATCTTCGTCACCATTGGACCTATTTTTAATTTAAGGATATCATAAGCGTCGGGAGAGTCTTGGGATCATGATTATGTAATTTTTATGAAGATAGTGTGAGAAATGACAGAGTTATCACGATTTACAAACAACTTGTCCATCATGAGGACTACATGTCAAGATATAATGGTAGTAGATGAGAGCAAGGAATGGACTTTCTACCGAACAGATGTCTCTCATTTAATTTAAGAATGAGTTAGGGCTTCACTTTTTCTTTTATATGAGCCACAAGAGTCTCAGATCCGTTTTTCTGAAAAAATTATTCAGGTCCGATGTACCGTTTTGCCGTAATCGCAAGTTGTTCGTGGATTTTTTCGAATGGTGACTGCCTGCTCTCACCCTCTGGTTTTTCAAATCTCATTTGAATCTCCACTCTAGAAAGTCATTTTTGGGCGACGCAAGGGAGATTTGAGGGCTTGCTGACTGAAAACGGTCCTACGGGCTTACCGTTTTCAGTCCTGGACAGAGGAGAAAAATAGCTGCGTTTTGACGTTTGAATGAGCTCTGTAGCTGTCACGACGGCTTCGCCGTCGTGCTTAGAAAAACAGTGATTTTTTGGTGCGTTCGGGAGAAATCCTATTCATTTTCAATGGGACTTTTTTCGCAGTTTTTTGCGAATAACTCGGCCATTTTTTCGCGAAATTCTTATAAAAGTCATAGCACACCGATCGGGACCGAGCATGCGTTTTGATATATAATTTGTTGGGGTTTTCTCAAAGCCCTAGGACTAGATGCAAATCGAAATTCTGTCCGGAAGATGAAAAAAAAAAACTAGACAATTCCCGCGGGAATCGTGAGTGGGGCTCGGGCCGCTGCCGGGATTTATCTTTTTAATACAGGCCAGCCTCAAGCAGCATTTCAGCTGGATCACATGCTGGAATAGTTCTGAAGATGGCAGGAGACTTCATTCATGTGTTTAAGTCATGTTTGGCCTGATTAGCTGATGATCATCATCTGGCACCTGACCTTGAGCTGTGTTCAAGAAATTCCTGTTGATGTTTGCCCTCCCTAACAGACTGATGTCACCAAGCAGTTTATGAGTGGGGGTCTTGTTTAAACTGAGCTCCAATGGTCTGTCTCAACATACAAACTCACAAAGACATGCAGCTTGGCGTGCAGTTCGCTAGACACACACTTTGTGTTTATTGGTGGAGATTCTGTGTGAATATTATTTCCTTTTAACCCAAAATACACACATGCACATATTTGTGCTTCATGGGCCTAACCTCATTCTGGGCTAAGCTGAAGTCAATATTATTTTAGCTACATTATGCAGCTGGGACAGTGACACTGTGAAATAGTTAGCTAACACTGTAAAGATGGCAATTGACTTTATTCATGTGTTTTGGTCCAGTGTGGCTTGATTAGCTAAATGACAGCGCCTTTTGGGAGTTAAGAAATCAGGTCTACCAGGCAGAAAATGATTGAATTTCGTTTGAATCCTTCAATCTGATCAGAGATTTTGGGTCAAAGCAGGGCGATTTGAGGACTTACTGAGGATATATGATTTGTGGGGCTTTTCTCAAAAACCTATGACTAGTAGCAAATCAAAAACTTTCATTCAAAAACATTTATAAGTGTGTCTATAAATGAGTAATTACTGATTATTCATGTCAGAAAAATGATTTATAAATGGTGAACTCCGTATTTACTAATCCTTTACTATTATGCTTATTAATGATGACTGAAATATTTACTTATCCTTTACTCATATGCTGATTAATGATGAGTAAAACATTTATCAGTGTGTCTATAAATGAGTTATTACTGATTATTCATGTCAGGAAAATGCTTTATAAATGATGAATTCATTATTTACTAATCCTTGACTAAAATGCTTATGAATGATGAGTAAAACATTTATAAACCTGTGTATAAATGTGTTATTACTTATTATTCATGTCAAAAAATGCTTTATAATTGATGAATTCAGTATTTACTTATTCTTTATTAATATGCTTATGAATGAGTAAAACATTTACTAATTCTTTTACTAATACGCTTATTAATGATGAGTTAAACATTTACCAATCTTCACTAATATGCTTATTAATGATGAGTAAAACATTTACCAATCTTTACTAATAAGCTTATTAATGATGAGTAACACATTTCTTAGTGTGTCCTTAAATGTGTTATTACTGATTACTCATATCAGAAAAAAGGTTTATAAACGATGAATTCAATATTTACTAATCCTTGACTAATATGCATAGTCTTTGGAGGCTTACTTGTCCTGTAAACTGTAAGCCCTGCGCTCTTACAGTTTACAGGGCAAGTCTACATACAATTCTGTATATGACTTGGTGTTGTGTGGCTTGATTAGCTGAGCTCCTGGAAGCACCTGGCAGCAGGCCAAGTGATAATTAAGGCTCCGTTGTCATGGTAACAGGGACAGCTGCGAGGAGATGCAACAGTTTGGCTGTCTAAAATGACTGAAATTTGATGACTTCTGACAGTGTCAAACAGCGGCCTGTATCTTTGTCACCATTGGACCTATTTTTATTTTGAGGACATCGTAAGCGTCGGGAGAGTCTTGGGATCGTGAAAATGTAATTTTTATGAAGATAGTGTGAGAAATGACAGAGTTATCGCAATTTACAAACATCTTGTCCCTCTTGAGGACTACATGTCAAGTTATAATGGAAGTAGATGAGAGCGAGTAATGGACTTTAGACCGAACAGCTGGGTTTCATTTAAAAACAAAATGAGTTAGGGCTTCACTTTTTCTTTTAAACGAGGCCCAAGACACTCAGATCCGTTTTCCTGAAAAAATTATTCCGGTCCGATGTACCGTTTTGCCGTTATTGCAATTTGTTAGAATTTTTTAGAGTGCTCTCGCACTCTAAGATATTCAATTTGGTTTGAAATCTTCACTCTAATCTGAGATTTTTGGGCGGCGCAAGGAGATTTGAGGCTCGCTGACTGAAAGCAGTGCGCCCGTGAGGCGTACGTTTTCAGTCTTGAACAGAGAGAGACTTAGAGCTGCATTTTGACGTTTGAATGAGCTCTGTAGGTGACACGGCAACCGCCCGTCGTGCTTAGAAAACAGTGTTATTTTGGTGTGTTAGAGTAATCCCATTCATTTTCAATGGGACATTTTTACGAGTTTTTTAGCGAATAACTCGGCCATTTTTTCGCGAAATTCTTATAAAAGTCATAGCACACCGATCGGGACCGAGCACGCGTTTTGATATATAATTTGTGGGGGTTTTCTCAAAGCCCTAGGACTAGATACCAATCAAAAAGTGGCGCAAGATGAAGAAAAAAAAAAAAAATAAGCGGAAGAGCATATGTGGCTCGTGGCCGCCACAGCTCTCCATAGCTTTGCTATGGGAGAGTGGCTCGTTGCAAAGCCGAACCCCAAACTGAACAATTCCGCGGGAATCGTGAGTGGGGGCTCGGGCGCTGCCGGGATTTATCTTTTTAATACAGGCCAGCCTCAAGCAGCATTTCAGCTGGATGACATGTTGAAATAGTTCTGAAGATGCCAGGAGACTTCACATGTGTTTAAGTCATGTGCGGCCTGATTACTTGATGATCATCATCTGGCACCTGACCTTGAGCTGTGTTCAAGAAATTCCTGATGGTGTTTGCCCTCCCTAACAGACTGATGTCACCAAGCAGTGTATGAGTGGGGGTCTTGTTTAAACTGAGCTCAATGGTCTTTATAAACATACAAACACACAAAGACATGCAGCTTGGCGTGCAGTTAAACACATAAACACAAACTATGTGTTTATTGGTGGAAATTCTGTGTGAATATTATTCCTTTTAACCAAAAATACACACATGCACATATTTGTGCTTCATGCCCTAACCTCATTCTGGGCTAACTGAAGTCAAATTCTGGCTACACTATGCAGCTGGGACAGTGACACCTGTGAAATAGTTACGTTACACTGTAAAGATGGCAATTGACTATGGGCTTACAGTTTAAAAAAGATTAATTCAGTTTTACTGATCCTTTACTAATACGCTTTTTAATGATGAGTAAAACATTTAGTAATCCTTTACTCACATGCTGATTAATGATGAGTCACACTTTTATAAGTGTGTCTATAAATGAGTTATTACTGATTATTCATGTCAGAAAAATGCTTTATTAATGACAAATGTGTTATTTACTAATCCTTCACCAATATGCTTATTTATGAGTAAAACACTAACTAATCCTTTTCTAATATGCTTATTAATGATGAGTAACACTTTTAATAATCCTTAACTAATATGATTGTTAATGATGAGTGTTATATTTACGAATCCTTCACGAATATACTTATAAATAATGAGTAAAACATTTACTAATCCATTTCTTACATGCCTATTTATGATTAGAAAAACATTAACTAATCCTTTTCTTATATGCCTATTTATGATTAGAAAAACATTAATTAATTATTTTCTTATATGATTATTAATGATGAGTAACACATTTCCTGGTGTGTCCTTAAATGTGTTATTACTGATTATTCATGTCAGAAAAAAGGTTTATAAACGATGAATTCAGTATTTACAAATCCTTGACTAATATGCATAGTCTTTGGAGGCTTACTTGCCCTGTAAACTGTAAGCCCTGCGAGCTTACAGTTTACAGGGCAAGTCACATACAGTTCTGTATATGACTTGGTCCTGTGTGGCTTGATTAGCTGAGCTCCTGGAAGCACCTGGCAGCAGGCCAAGTGATGATTAAGGCTCCGTTGTCATGGTAACAGGGACAGCTGCGAGGAGATGAAACACTTTGGCTGTCTAAAATGACTGAAATTTGATGACTTCTGACAGTGTGAAACAGAGGCCTGTATCTTTGTCACCATTGGACCTATTTTTATGTTGAGGACATTGTAAGCGTCGGGAAAGTCTTGGGATCGTGAAGATATAATTTTTATGAAGGTAGTGTGAGAAATGACAGAGTTATCGCGATTTACAAACTACCTGTCACTCATGAGGACTACATGTCAAGTTATAATGGAAGTAGATGAGAGCGAGTAATGGACTTTCTACCAAACAGATGTCTCTCATTTAAATTCAGAATGAGTTAGGGCTTCACTTTTTCTTTTATATGAGGCACAAGAGTCTCAGATCCATTTTTCTGAAAAAATTATTCAGGTCAGATGTACCGTTTTGCCGTTATCGCAAGTTGTTAGGGAATTTTTAGTGGTGACTGCCTGCTCTCACCCTCTGCTTTTTCAAATCTCGTTTGAAACTCACTCTAATAAGTCATTTTTGGGCTAAGCGCAAAGATTTGAGGCTAGCTGACTGAAAAGCGTAAGCCCGTGGGGCTTCGCTTTTCAATCCTGAAGAAAGAGACATACAGCTTCGTTTTGGCGTTTGAATGAGCTCTGTAAGTGACACGGCAACCGCCGTCGTGCTTAAAACTCAACAGTGATTTTTTGGTGTGTTAGAGAGTAATCCTATTCATTTTTCAATGGGACTTTTTTCGCAGTTTTTTAGCGAATAACTTTCGGCCATTTTTTGAAATTCTTATAAAAGTCATAGCACACGATCGGGACCGAAGCATGCGTTTTGATATATAATTTGTTGGGGTTTTCTCAAAGTCCTAGGACTAGATCTACATCGAAAAATCAGGCGGAATATGAAGAAAAAACCTATAAATAAATAAAGCGGAAGAATACATGTGGCTCGTGGCGCCACATCTCCTGCTTTGCTATGGGAGAGTGGCTCGTTGCAAGCCGAGCCCCAAACTAGACAATTCAGCGGGAATCGTGAGTGGGGCTCGGGCGCTGCGGGATTTATCTTTTTAATACAGGCCAGCCTCAAGCAGCATTTCAGCTGGATGACATGCTGGAATAGTTCTGACGATGGCAGGAGACTTCATTCATGTGTTTAAGTCATATGTGGCCTGATTAGCTGATGATCATCACCTGGCACCTGACCTTGAGCTTTGTTCAAGAAATTCCTGTTGGTGTTTGCCCTCCCTAACAGACTGATGTCACCAAGCAGTGTTTGAGTGGGGGTCTTGTTTAAACTGATCTCCAATGGTCTTTATAAACATACAAACACACAAAAGACATGCAGCTTAGCGTGCAGCTAAACACATAAACACACACTTTGTGTTTATTGGTGGAGAATTCTGTGTGAAGATTATTTCCTTTTAATCCAAAATACACACATGCACATATCTGTGCTTCATGCGCCTAACCTCATTCTGGGCTAACTGAAGTCAAATTCTGGCTACACTATGCAGCTGGGACAGTGATACTGTGAAATAGTTAGGTAATACTGTAAAGATGGCAATTGACTTTATTCATGTGTTTTGGTCCTGTGTGGCTGATTAGCTAAGTGTCAGCACCTTTTTGTAGATAAAAAATCAGGTCTGCCAGGCAGAAATCGTTTGAATTTGTTTGAATCCGTGACTCTGACCAGAGACTTTGGGTCGATGCAGGAGAAATTTGAGGACTTGCTGACTATAAATGATTTGTGGGTTTTTTCTCAAAACCCTATGACTAGTAGCAAATCAAGAAAAAAATCATTCAATAACATTATAGGTGTGTCTATAATTTGGTTATTACTGATTGTTCATGTCAGAATAATGCTTTATAAATGATGAATTCAGTATTTACTCATCCTTTACTAATATGCTTTTTAATGATTAGTAAAACATTTACTAATCCTTTACTAATGCTTTATTAATGATGAATTCAGTATAAAATAATCCATTTCTAATATGCTTATTAGTGTTTGGTAAAACATTCACTAAGCCTTTACTAACATGCTTATTAATGTTAAGTAAAACATTTACTAATCTTTTGCTTATCTACTTATTTATGATGAGTAAAACACTTACTAATCCTTTACTCATATGCTGATTAATAATGAGTAACACTTTTATAAGTGTGTGATTATTGATGATTATTCATGTGGGAAAAATGCTTTATTAATGATGAATTTGAAATTTACTAATCCTTCCCTAATCTGCTTATTTATGGGTAAAACATTAACTATTCCTTTTCTAATATGCATATTAATGATGAGTAACACTTTTACTATTCCTTAACTAATATGATTATTAATGATGAGTGAAACATTTACTGATCCTTTTCTTAAATGCCTATTTATGATGAATAAACCATTAACTAATTCTTTTCTAATATGCTTATTAATGATAAGTAAAACATTTACTAATCCTTTTCTTATGTGATTATTAATGATGAGTAACACATTTCTTAGTGTGTCCTGAAATGTGTTATTACTGATTATTCATGTCAGAAAAAAGATTTTAAATGATGAATTCAGTATTTACAAATCCTTGACTAATATGCATAGTTTTTGGAAGCTTACTTGACCTGTAGACTGTAAGCCCTCTTGGTCTACAGTCTACAGGTCAAGTCACATACAGTTTTGTATGTGACTTGGTCCTGTGTGGCTTGATTAGCTGAGCTCCTGGAAGCACCTGGCAGCAGGCCAAGTGATGATTAAGGCTCCGTTGTCATGGTAACAGGGACAGCTGCGAGGAGATGCAACACTTTGGCTGTCTAAAATGACTGAAATTTGATGACTTCTGACAGTGTCAAACAGCGGCCTGTATCTTTGTCACCATTGGACCTATTTTTAATGTAAGGACATCGTAAGCGTCGGGAGAGTCTTGGGATCGTGAATATGTAATTTTTATGAAGATAGTGTGAGAAATGACAGAGTTATCGCGATTTACAAACTACCTGTCACTCATGAGGACAACATGTCAAGTTATAATGGAAGTAGATGAGAGCGAGTAATGGACTTTGGACCGAACAGATGTCTCTCATTTATTTTAAGAATGAGTTAGGGCTTCACTTGTTCTTTTATATGAGGCAAAAGAGTCTCAGATACGTTTTTCTGAAAAAATTATTCAGGTTCGATATACCGTTTTGCCGTTATACATAAGTTGTTAGGATTTTTTTCAGTGGTGACTGCCTGCTCTCACCCTCTGGTTTTCAAATCTCATTTGAAATCTTCACTCTAAAAAGTGATTTTGGGGCGACGCAAAGATTTGAGGGCTCGCTGACTGAAAAGCAGTAAGCCCTACGGGCTTACCGTTTTCAGCCTAATTGAAGGAGACTTAGAGCTGCGTTTTGGCGTTTGAATGAGCTCTGTAGGTGACACACGGCAACCGCCCGTCGTGCTTAGTGATTTTTGGTGTGTTAGGAGAAATCATTCATTTTCAATGGGACTTTTTACAGTTTTTTCGCGAATAACTCGGCCATTTTTCACTAAATTCTTATAAAAGTCATAGCACCGCTCGGGACCGAGCCGCACGTTTTGATATATAATTTGTGGGGGTTTTCTCAAAGCCCTAGGACTAGATACACATCGAAATTTCGGTTGCAAGATGAAGAAAAAAAACTAGACAATTCCCGCGGGAATCGTGAGTGGGGCTCGGGCCGCTGCCGGGATTTAGTTCTGGATGGCACGAAACTTTATTCATGTGTTTAAGTCATGTATGGCCTGATTAGCTGATGATCAACACCTGGCACCTGGCACTTGACATTGAGCTTTGTTCAAGATATTCCTGTAGGTGTTTGCCCTCCCTGACAGACTGATGTCACCAAGCACTTTATGAGTTGGGGTCTTGTTTAAACTGAGCTCCAATGGTCTTTATAAACATACAAACACACAAAGACATGCACGCTTCGCGTGCAGTTAAACACATGAACACACACAATGTGTTTATTGGTGGAGAATCTGTGTGAAGATTTTTTCCTTTTAACCCAAAATACACACATGCACATATTTGTTCTTCATGCGCCTAACCTCATTCTGGGCTAACTGAAGTCAAATTTTAGCTACATTATGCAACTGGGACAGTGACACTGTGAAATAGTTAGGTAACACTGTAAAGATGGCAATTGACTTTATTCATGTGTTTTGGTCCTTTGTGGCGTCATTGGCTAAATGACAGCACATTTTTGTTGATAAAAAGTCAGGTTTGCCAGGCAGATATCGTTTGAATTTCATTTGAATCCTTCACTCTGATCAGAGACTTTGGAGTCGCCAGAAATTTGGGGACTTACTGACGATATATGATTTGTGGGGCTTTTCTCAAATCAAATGACTAGTAGCAGGTAAAAAAAAAAATTGATTCAAGAGCATTTATAAGTGTGACTATAAATGAGTTATTAATGATTGTTCATGTCAGAAAAATACTTTATAAATGAAGAATTCAGTATTTACTCATTCTTCACTAATACACTTATTAATGATTAATTATAACATTTACTTATCCTTTGCTAATGCTTTATTAATGATGAATTCAGTATAAAATAAACCATTTCTAATATGCTTATTAGTGTTTGGTAAAACATTCACTAAGCCTTTACTAACATGCTTATTAATGTTAAGTAAAACATTTACTAATCTTTTGCTTATCTACTTATTTATGATGAGTAAAACATTTACTAATCCTTTACTCATATGCTGATTAATAATGAGTAACACTTTTATAAGTGTGTGATTACTGATGATTATTCATGTGGGAAAAATGCTTTATTAATGATGAATTTGAAATTTACTAATCCTTCCCTAATCTGCTTATTTATGAGTAAAACATTAACTATTCCTTTTCTAATATGCATATTAATGATGAGTAACACTTTTACTATTCCTTAACTAATATGATTATTAATGATGAGTGAAACATTTACTGATCCTTTTCTTATATGCCTATTTATCATGAATAAACCATTAACTAATTCTTTTCTAATATGCTTATTAATGATAAGTAAAACATTTACTAATCCTTTTCTTATGTGATTATTAATGATGAGTAACACATTTCTTAGTGTGTCCTGAAATGTGTTATTACTGATTATTCATGTCAGAAAAAAGATTTTAAATGATGAATTCAGTATTTACAAATCCTTGACTAATATGCATAGTTTTTGGAGGCTTACTTGACCTGTAGACTGTCTGGAAGCACCTGGCAGCAGGCCAAGTGATGATTAAGGCTCCGTTGTCATGGTAACAGGGACAGCTGCGAGGAGATGCAACAGTTTGGCTGCCTAAAATGACTGAAATTTGATGACTTCTGACAGTGTCAAACAGCGGCCTGTATCTTTGTCACCATTGGACCTATTTTTAATGTAAGGACATCGTAAGCGTCGGGAGAGTCTTGGGATCGTGAATATGTAATTTTTATGAAGATAGTGTGAGAAATGACAGAGTTATCGCGATTTACAAACTACCTGTCACTCATGAGGACTTCATGTCAAGTTATAATGGAAGTAGATGAGAGCGAGAAATGGACTTTTGACCGAACAGATGTCTCTCATTTAATTGAAGAATGAGTTAGGGCTTCATTTTTTCTTTTATATGAGGGACAAGAGTCTCAGATCCGTTTTTCTGAAAAAATTATTCAGGTCCGATGTACCGTTTTGCCGTCATCGCAAGTTGTTCGGGGATTTTTTGGAGTGGTGACTGCCTGCTCTCACACTCTGCTTTTTCAAATCATGTTTGAAACTCCACTCTAAAAAGTGATTTTTGGCGGCCAAAGAGATTTGAGGACTCGCTGACAAAAAGCGTAAGCCCTCACGGGCTTACGCTTTTTTATCTTGAACAGAGGGACAAATAGCTACGTTTTGGCGTTTGAATGAGCTCTGTGTAGCTATCACGGCGGCGCCGTCGTGCTTAGAAAAACAGTGTTTTTTTGGTGTTTTCAGGAGATTTCCCATTCATTTTCAATGGGACTTTTTTCGCAGTTTTTCGCGAATAACTCGGCCATTTTTTTGCGAAATTCTTATAAAAGTCATAGCACACCGATCGGGACC
Organism: Scarus forsteni; assembly: GCA_036419115.1. Taxonomy (NCBI): domain Eukaryota; kingdom Metazoa; phylum Chordata; class Actinopteri; order Labriformes; family Labridae; genus Scarus; species Scarus forsteni. Next base: position 196,174 of record JAZDUH010000256.1, read on the forward strand.
GAGCCGCACGTTTTGATATATAATTTGTGGGGGTTTTCTCAAAGCCCTAGGACTAGATGCAAATCAAAAATCAGGCGGAATATGAAGAAAAAACTAGACAATTCCCGCGGGAATCGTGAGTGGGGCTCGGGCTGCTGCAACCGTTGTGTGGTTGCCAACCACTCCGCCAAACCAGCACCCTAATACATCCCATTTCTGGGGAAATTTAGCTCAAATGTAGCCCAACCAAGATGTCATGAAGCCAAAAATAGCAGAAACACTTAATCATGATACCAAAATTTGTCAGTTCTTGGTCAACTGAAGTGAAATGTATTCCAAACAATATGATACACATTTGTAGATGGCGTCGGTAAGTCATTAATCCATTCATTTTGGTGTTCATAGGCATTGCCAATGAGCTCATTATGGGATGTTTTGATTTTATGACCCCTTCTCTCACTCTCTCTCTCATGTGTGCTTACGCGCACACTTTACATATATATACTGGTCTAGATGAAAACAATATATCACACAAATACAACTATATACCATGGCACATGCAGAAAGTGTATGTGGTAGTCAACCTTGCAAAGCAGGCGGATCTGCCAGGTTCTGAAATCTCGTATATCCATCCTGCCAGCCTTAATTGACCCATGCGGCTTCACTTGGCTAAATGCTCTATGGACCAAACACAGAAGACTGGCGGATGTGATGACAACAGGAGGTGACTGCATGTTTGAAAATAATAGCAGCTAATGTATGTTAGCCTGTGGTCATGATGGTTACTCAGGGATATTTGGTGACATGTGCTCTCCTCAGAAGTTTACTTCTTAGAAATTACTTCTGACAAGGTTCATGTCACATATTAGTGATACATATCTGAGTGGTTTAATTTAAAATGAAACGATAGTCATAAGGTTTTTAGCCCTTATCTGTTAGCTGTATAAATATTGTTAGCCATTACAAACTATATAAGGAACATCATACTGGCGTAAGTTCTGCTTGAAATAGATTTGTCTGTGATGAGTTAGACAATCAATCAATCAATCAATCTTTATTTGTATAAGCGCCAATTCATAACAACTGTTATCACAAGACACTTTACAATAGAGCATAAAGCTCTTCATTTTATGGATACACATATATGCATAGATACATATATACATATAGAATACACATATACATATATATACAAATATATACATCCAACACCCAACATGAATCCATATAGCCAATCATGGATCCCTCCATCATGGCGGCAAGAAAAAACCTTCTGTTAAGCAGCAGGAAATCTTGAATGTGGATCCCAGTCTCATGATGAACAGCAAATCCACGATGCTGTGTTGGGTGTGAGGAGCAAAGGAAGGAAGTAAGAGGAGACAAGTGGGCCAGTAAGAACTAAAGTTAGGGACAGGTCCATGTATCATCGGCCTGCCGTCTGATTTATTAGAGGTTAGCCTCTTGAGATGCTACATCTCATTTCTGGAGGTCCTCATGTCTGAATGGTTGTGGTGATCATTTTCTAGAAGTATAATCTTAGATATTCAAACTGAAAATAAGAACTTATGGTAGACAAGAGAAACAATTGTCTTTGGGTAGTTAAAGCTAACAGCTATTAGCTGCAACAGTTAACCATTACCTGTTGTTTATTAGCTACAACAGCTGTTGCAGCTAATAAACAACAGTTAACAGTTAATGGCTGTTAGCTGTTATCCTAATAACTAACAACAGTCACATCATATGTAGCAGTGTTGCTTGATATGGATTGGTCTATGATGAATGTATGGCCTGATTGGCAGATGCCCATCACCTGGCATCTGATTTTCAGGTCTCCTCTTGATATATGCAAGGATGATGGCCCTCCTTATGATTTGATGTAACATTACAGGTGTAAGGGTTAAACATATCAGGCAGACACACACATGCCCGCTTTCCCGCGCTGTCCCACACCATCTCCCTGTGTCTGTTACACAGACAGAAGGCCAAAGAAGCTCACTGATGTCATCAAACACCTCCTAATATCACGTTTCTGGACTTACGAAGGTCAAATATAAGCAAACCAAACCAAAATATTATGAAACCAGGTGGGGCGTCACCAAACACATCCTCACATCACATTTCTGGGTGAAGTAAATATTTTGTACTGATCCTTTACTAAAAGCGCTTATTAATGATAACTATAACATTTAAAAGTGTGTCTATAAATGTGTTATTACTCATAAGTCAGGTCAGAAAAATGCTTTACAAATGATGAAATCAGTATTTACTAATCCATTGCTAATATCCTTATTAATGATGGGTAAAACATTTACTCATCTTTTACTAATATGCTTCTAAATGATGAGTATAACATTTAAAAGTGTGTCTATAAATATGTTATTACTGATTATTCACACCAGAGAAAGGCTTTATAAATGATGATTTCAGTATTCACTAATCCTTTACTTATATGCTTGTTATTGATACATAAAACATTTACCAATCCTCTCCTAATATGCTGATAAATGATGAGTAACAACTTTATAAATGTGTCTACAACTTAGTTATTACTGATTATTCATGTCAGAAAAATGCTTTATTAATGATGAATTTGTTATTTACTAATCCTTCACTAATATGCTTATTTATCATGAGTCAAACATAACAAATCATTTCATAATATGCTTATTAATGATGAGAAAAACATACTAATCCTAAACTAATATGACTATTAATGGTGAGTAAATTATTTACTAGTCCCTTACTAATAAGCTTATCAATGATGAGTGAAGCATTTTTTGTTCTGCCCTTAATTGTGTTATTACTGATTATTCATGTCAGAAAAAGGTTTATAAATGATTAATTCAGTATTTACTATTGCTTGACTAATATGCATAGTTTTTGGAGGCTTACTTGCCCTGTAAAATGTAAGCCCTCTTGGTCTTACATTTTACAGGGCAAGTCACATACAGATCTGTAAATGACTTGGTCCTGTGTGGCTTGATAAGCTGATCTCCTGGAAGCACCTGGCAGCAGGCCAAGTGATGATTAAAACTCCGTTGTCATGGTAACAGGGACAGCTGCGAGGAGATGCAACACTTTGCCTGTCTTAAATCATCGCAATATGATGACTTCTGACAGTGTCGAACAGCTGCTTATATTTCAAAAACCGTAGATGATATGGGATTTCTGAGCATATCGTGAGCGTCGGGCAAGTCTTGGGATCGTGAATATGTAATTTTAATGAAGATAGTGTGAGAAATGACAGAGTTATCGCGATTTACAAACTACCTGTCACTCATGAGGACTACATGTCAAGTTATAATGGAAGTAGATGAGAAGCGAGAAATGGACTTTCTACCGAACAGATGTCTCTCATTTAATTTAAGAATGAGTTAGGGCTTCACTTTTTCTTTTATATGAGGCACAAGAGTCTCAGATCCATTTTTCTGAAAAAAAATTATACAGGTCCGATGTACCGTTTTGCCGTTATCGCAAGTTGTTAGGACTTTTTCAGTGGTGACTGCCTGCTCACACCCTCTGTTATTTCAAATCACATTTGAAACTCCACTCTAATAAGTCATTTTGGGCTAAGCGCAAGGGAGATTTGAGGGCTCGCTGACTGAAAGCAGTGCGCCCTACGGGCGTACCGTTTCAGTCCTGAAAGAGAGACATACAGCTTCGTTTTGACGTTTGAATGAGCTCTGTAAGTGACACGGCAACCGCCGTCGTGCTTAGAAAACAGTGATTTTTTGGTGTGTTTGGGAGAAATCCCATTCATTTTCAATGGGACTTTTTACGCAGTTTTTCGAATAACTTCGGCCATTTTTTGAAATTCTTATAAAAGTCATAGCACACCGATCGGGACCGAGCCGCATACGTTTTGATATATAATTTGTGGGGGTTTTCTCAAAGCCCTAGGACTAGATGCAAATCAAAAATCAGGCGGAATATGAAGAAAAAAATAAATAAATAAGCGAGCGGAAGAGCATATGTGGCTGCGTGGCCTGACCTGCTTTGCTATGGGAGAGTGGCTCGTTACCAAAGCCGAGCCCCAAACTGGAACAATTCCTAGACATCGTGAGTGGGGCTCGGATGGGGATATCTACAGGCCAGCCTCAAGCAACATTTCAGCTGGATGACATGCTATAGTTCTGGATGGCCAGGAGACTTTATTCATGTGTTTAAGTCATGTGTGGCCTGATAAACTGATCATCACCTGGCACCTGACCAGGCTGTGTATCATGTGTAAATTCCAGTGTGGTCTTTGCCCTCTAAAGACTGATGTCACCAAGCAGTGGAGTGGGGTCTGTTTATACTGAGCTTCCAATGGTCTTTATCACACAAACACACTAAAGCACATGCGCTTTGAGCACTGGATCATTAGACACATACATACATTTATTACGTGTACCCATTGATATATGTGTTTATACTGGCGGAGGTCCTCTTAATATCATTAAAAAAACACACACATGCACACAGATTTGTGCTTCATCGCCTAAGGCTTCATGTCTGGGCTAACTGAAGTCAAATCTGGCTACACTATGCAGCTGGGACAGTGACACTGTGAAATAGTCCGATACATTTTATAAAAGTGGCAAGTTCACTTGGCTAACAGACCCCAATTTAGGTGTGTTTTGACTGATCTAGGTCATGTAATGTTTTAAGAACAAACACACACTCACACACACACACCACACTCTGAATCCAAGCAGCAGAACATGAAATGATCAGACACTGAAGAGAGAAGATTGTTACACGGGCTTCAATTCTATAAATTGTCTGTAATGCTTTTCTTACTGATTCAATGATTAGCCAAAATGCTTTCAAAAATTGTTGAAGATATGGGATTTATGAGCACATTGTGAGCGTCGGGCAAGTCTTGGGATCATGAATATATAAATTTGATGAAGATAGTGTAAGAAATGACAGAGTTATCGTGATTGACAAATAGCCTGTCCAAAATATTCACGATTTCTCAGCTTTGAATGGACCTCTATGGTAGAAATTTATGTACTTCGGACCAAACAGCTGGCTCTCATTTATTTTAATAATAAGTTAGGGCTTCACATTTTGCTTTAAATGAGGCCCAAGACTCTCAGATCCGTTTTTCTGAAAAAATTATTCTGGTCTGATGTACCGTTTTCCCGTTACGACAAGTTGTTCGGGGATTTTTTAAGTGGTGACTGCCTGCTCTCTCACTCAAGATCTGATGATCAGATAAGGATCTCACTGAAAATCTGTGGATTTTTGATCGACACAGCAGTTTTTGGAGGCTTGGTGACTGAAAAACGTAAGCCCGTAGGGCTTACGTTTTTCAGTTCTGAGGAGAGGAGACATACAGCTGCGTTTTAAAACTTGAATGATTCCTCTAGGTGAATGTATGGCGAATCAATTTTGTTTTCTAGTTGGTTCTGTGTGGCTTGATTAGCTGAGCTCCTAGAAGGACCTGGCAGTTGGCCAAGTGATCATTAAGGCTCCGTTGTCATGGTAACAGGTGCAGGTGCTGCTGAGGCAAACACTTTGGCTGTCTAAAATGACTGAAATTTGATGACTTCTGACAGTGTCAAACAGCGGCCTGTATCTTTGTCACCATTGGACCTATTTTTATGTTGAGGACATCGTGGCGTCGGGAGAGTCTTGGGATCGTGAAGATGTAATTTTATGAAGATAGTGTGAGAAATGACAGAGTTATCGCGATTTACAAACTACCTATCACTCATGAGGACTACATGTGAAGTTATAATGGAAGTAGATGAGAAGCGAGTAATGGACTTTCTACCGAACAGATGTCTCTCATTTAATTTAAGGATGAGTTAGGGCTTCACTTTTTCTTTTATATGAGGCACAAGAGTCTCAGATCCATTTTTCTGGAAAAATTATTCGGGTCCGATGTACCGTTTTGCCGTTATCGCAAGTTGTTAGGGATTTTTTCGAGTGGTGACTGCCTGCTCTCACCCTCTGCTTTTTCAAATCTTATTTGAAACTCCACTCTAATAAGTCATTTTGGGCTAGCGCAAGGGAGATTTGAGGGCTCGCTGACTGAAAACGGTACGCCCTACGGGCGTACCGTTTTCAGTCCAGAACAGAGGAGACATAGAGCTTCGTTTTGACGTTTGAATGAGCTCTGTAGGTGACACGACGGCTTTGCCGTCGTGCTTAGAAAAAGAGTGTTTTTTTGGTGTGTTCGAGGAGTAATCCCATTCATTTTCAATGGGACTTTTTTCGCAGTTTTTCGCGAATAACTCGGCCATTTTTTCGCGAAATTCTTATAAAAGTCATAGCACACCGATCGGGACCGAGCCGCACGTTTTGATATATGATTTGTGGGGGTTTTCTCAAAGCCCTAGGACTAGATACACATCAAAATTTTGGTTGCAAGATGAAGAAAAAATAAACGCAGCGGAAGAATACATGTGGCTGTGGCCGCAGCCACTCTCCATAGCTTTGCTATGGGGAGAGTGGCTCGTTAAAAGCCCGAGCCCCAAACCAGACAATTCCGCTGAGGAATCGTGAGTGGGGCTCGGGCGCTGCGGGATTTATCAATTTAATACATGGCTGCCTCAAGCAGCATTTCAACTGGATGAAATGCTAAAATAGTTCTGGATGGCACAAGACTTTATTCATGTGTTTAAGTCATGTGTGGCCTGATAAACTGATCATCATCACCTGGCACCTGACCTTGAGTTGTGTTTTCGATATACCTATACAAGGCTTCCATGTCATTAATTCACGGGCACACACACTCACGAGCATGTGCGCTTCGTGCACAGTTTTATTTAGTAACACATACTATACATTTAAAGTAAGTGTCCCCATTAATATTGTTTTTCCCCCAATTTCGGTGCTGTTTAAAGTCTAGGTCCCTGTAATGTCATAAGTACAAACACACACACACATGCACACAAACCACAGAGGCTAATGTCCACAACCACTAAATAAGTTGGCCAGCTGTAAAGGCTTCAATGTCTTTCATTCACACACATAGACATTCAAAAACGTGCGCTTCGCGCACTGGGATCGTTGGGGGGCATAATATACCTTTATAGTATGTGTCCCCATTAATACTATGTGTCCCCAGATACGGGCGTTGTGTTAAGTCAAGTTCCTCTTAATGTCATAAGTACAAGCACACTCTCACACACACAGACCACAGACTCTAATGTCCACAAACACTTTAAAAGTGGGCATGTTGTTAAAGCTTCAGTGTCAAATTCACACACAAACACTCACAAACATGTGTCCTTTGGACACAAGTTTGTATTTAGGGACACATACGATACATTTATAGTAAGTGTCCTCATTAATACAATGGGTCCCCCAATTTCGGTGCTGTTTAAAGTCTAGGTCCCTGTAATGTCATAAGAACAAACACACACTCACACACACACAGACCACAGAGATCAAACAGCAGATTAATGTATGAACTTCAAAAGAAGAGATAAATTGTTCTCAGTTACACAGGGGTTTCAATTACAATGACTGTCTGTAATGCTTTTTCTTGGTTCTTCAATGGTGTCGAACATCGGCTGATATTTCAAAAATTGTTGAAGATATGGGATTTATGAGCACATTGTGAGCGTCGGGCAAGTCTTGGGATCATGAATATATAAATTTAATGAAGATAGTGTAAGAAATGATAGAGTTATCGCGATTGACAAATAGCCTGTCCAAAATATTCACGATTTCTCAGCTTTGAATGGACCTCTATGGTAGAAATTTATGTACTTCGGACCAAACAGCTGGCTCTCATTTATTTTAATAATAAGTTAGGGCTTCACATTTTGCTTTAAATGAGGCCCAAGAGTCTCAGATCCGTTTTTCTGAAAAAATTATTCTGGTCTGATGTACCGTTTTCCCGTTACGACAAGTTGTTCGGGGATTTTTTAAGTGGTGACTGCCTGCTCTCTCACTCAAGATCTGATGATCAGATAAGGATCTCACTGAAAATCTGTGGATTTTTGATCGACACAGCAGTTTTTGGAGGCTTGGTGACTGAAAAACGTAAGCCCATAGGGCTTACGTTTTTCAGTTCTGAAGAGAGGAGACATACAGCTGCGTTTTAAAACTTGAATGATTCCTCTAGGTGAATGTATGGCGAATCAATTTTGTTTTCTAGTTGGTCCTGTGTGGCTTAATTAGCTGAGTCCCTAGAAGGACCTGGCAGTTGGCCAAGTGATCATCAAGGCTCCGTTGTCATGGTTACAGGTGCAGGTGCGGCCTGAGGCAAACACTTTGGCTGTCTAAAATGACTGAAATTTGATGACTTCTGACAGTGTCAAACAGCGGCCTGTATCTTTGTCACCATTGGACCTATTTTTATGTTGAGGACATCGTAAGCGTCGGGAGAGTCTTGGGATCGTGAAGATGTAATTTTTATGAAGATAGTGTGAGAAATGACAGAGTTATCGCGATTTACAAACTATGTGTCACTCATGAGGGCTACATGTCAAGTTATAATGGAAGTAGATGAGAGCGAGAAATGGACTTTCTACCGAACAGATGTCTCTCATTTAATTTAAGAATGAGTTAGGGCTTCACTTTTTCTTTTATATGAGGCACAAGAGTCTCAGATCCATTTTTCTGAAAAAATTATACAGGTCCGATGTACCGTTTTGCCGTTATCGCAAGTTGTTTGGGGAATTTTCGAGTGGTGACAGCCTGCTCTCACCCTCTGCCTTTTCAAATCTCATTTGAAACTCCACTCTAATAAGTCATTTTGGGCTAAGCGCAAGAGATTTGAGGCTCGCTGACTGAAAAGCAGTAAGCCCTACGGCTTACCGTTTTCAGTCCTGAACAGAGGAGACATACAGCTGCGTTTTGGCGTTTGAATGAGCTCTGTAGTGACACGGCAACCGCCGTCGTGCTTAATAACAGTGATTTTTGGTGTGTTAGGAGTAATCCTATTCATTTTCAATGGGACTTTTTTCGCAGTTTTTCGCGAATAACTCGGCCATTTTTTGAAATTCTTATAAAAGTCATAGCACACGATCGAGACCGAGCATGCGTTTTGATATATAATTTGTTGGGGTTTTCTCAAAGTCCTAGGACTAGATGCTAATCGAAAAATCAGGCGGAATATGAAGAAAAAATAAATAAATAAAGCGGAAGAGCATATGTGGCTCGTGGCCGCCACTCCATAGCTTTGCTATGGGAGAGTGGCTCGTTAAAGCCCGAGCCCCCAAACTAGACAATTCCCGGGAATCGTGAGTCGGGGCTGCGCTGCGGATTTATCAGTTTAATACAGGCCAGCCTCAAGCTGGATGACATGCTGATGACATGCTGGAATAGTTCTGGAGATGGCAGGAGACTTTATTCAGGTGTTACAGTCATGTGTGGCCTGATTAGCTCATGATCATCATCTGGCACCTGACCTTGAGCTGTGTTCGAGATATACCTGTGGGTGTTTGCCCTCCTAACTGACTGATGTCACCAAGCAGTGTATGAGTGGGGGTCTTATTTAAACAAAGCTCCAATGGTCTTTATAAACATGGTGAAACATACAAACACAAGTACATAAATACATGAACACACACTATGTGTTTATTTGTGGAGATTCCGTGTGAAGATTATTCCCCAAAATACACACATGCACATATTTGTGCTTCATGCGTAACCTCATTCTGGGCTAACTGAAGTCAAATTCTGGCTACACATAAACAGAAATATTCAGGACAGTTTGTAAAACACTGTACTAATACTTTTTAATGATGTAACACTGTAAAGATGGCATTTACTTTATCCTTTACTCATAAGCTGATTAATGATGAGTAACACTTTTATAAGTGTGTCTATTAATGAGTTATTACTGATTATTCATGTCAGAAAAATGTTTTATTAATGACGAATTTGTTGTTTACTAATCCTTCACCAATATACTTATTTATGAGTAAAACATTAACTAATCCTTTTCTAATATGCTTATTAACGATGAGTAACACTTTTAATAATCTTTAACTACGTAATATGATTATTAATGGTGAGTGTTATATTTACAGATCCTTCACTAATATGCTTATAAATAATGAGTAAAACATTTACTAAACTTTTCTTATATGCCTATTTATGATTAGAAAAACATTTACTAATCCTTTTCTTATATGATTATTAATGATGAGTAACACATTTCTTGGTGTGTCCTTAAATGTGTTATTACTAATTATTCATGTCAGAAAAAGGTTTATAAATGATGAATTCAGTATTTACTAATCCTTGACTAATATGCTTATTAATGATGAGTAAGCTTACTTGTTTGTATATGTAAGCATCTTGAGCATACAGTTTACAGGGCAACATACAGTTGTGTATGACATTTTGGGCTTGGGGCTGGCAGCAGGCCAAGTGATCATCAAGGCTCCGTTGTCATGGTTACAGGGACAGCTGCGAGGAGATGCAACAGTTTGGCTGTCTAAAATGACTGAAATTTGATGACTTCTGACGGTGTCAAACAGCGGCCTGTATCTTTGTCACCATTGGACCTATTTTTAAGTTCAGGACATCGTAAGCGTCGTGAGAGTCTTGGGATCGTGAATATGTAATTTTTATGAAGATAGTCTGAGAAATGACAGAGTTATCGCGATTTACAAACAACTTGTCCCTCATGAGGTCTACATGTCAAGTTATAATGGAAGTAGATTAGAGCGAGTAATGGACTTTCGACCGAACGGATGTCTCTCATTTAATTTAAGAATGAGTTAGGGCTTCACTTTTTCTTTTATATGAGACACAAGAGTCTCGGATCCGTTTTGTGAAAAAATTATTCAGGTCCGATGTACCGCTTTTGCCGTTATTGCAAGTTGTTGTTCGGGATTTTTTCGAGTGGTGACTGCCTGCTCTCACCCTCTGCTTTTTTCAAATCTCATTTGAAACTCCACTCTAATAAGTCATTTTGGGCTAGCGCAAGGAGATTTGAGGCTGACTGAAACGGTAGTCGCCCGTACGTTTTCAGTCCTGAACAGAGGAGACATACAGCTTCGTTTTGACGTTTGAATGAGCTCTGTAAGTGACACGACGGCTTCGCCGTCGTGCTTAGAATAACAGTGGTTTTTTGGTGTGTTCGAGGAGTAATCCTATTCATTTTCAATGGGACTTTTTTCGCAGTTTTTCGCGAATAACTCGGTCATATTTTCGCGAAATTCTTATAAAAGTCATAGCACACCGATCGGGACCGAGCCGCACGTTTTGATATATAATTTGTTGGGGTTTTCTCAAAGCCCTAGGACTAGATGCGAATCAAAATTTTGTCCGGAAGATGAAAATGAAATAAACGCGCGGAAGAATACATGTGGCTCGTGGCTTCGCCACGAGCCACTCTCTCCATAGCTTTGCTATGGGGAGAGTGGCTCGTTGCAAAGCCCGAGCCCCAAACTAGACAATTCCCGCGGGAATCGTGAGTGGGGCTCGGGCCGCTGCCGGGATTTATCAATTAAATACAGGCCAGCCCCAAGCAGCATTTCACCTGGATGACATGTTGGAATAGTTCTGAAGATGGCAGGAGACTTTATTCATGTGTTTCAGTCATGTGTGGCCTGATTAGCTGATGATAAACACCTGGCACCTGACCTTGAGCTGTGTTCTTGATATACCTGTAGGTGTTTGCCCTCCCTAAACAGACTGATGTCACCAAGCACTGTATGAGTGGGGGTCTTGTTTAAACTGAGCTGCAATGGTCTTTATATACATACAAACACAAGACATGCACGTGCAGTTAAACACATGAACACGCACAATGTGTTTATTGGTGGAGAATCTGTGTGAAGATTATTCCCTTTTAACCCAAAATACACACATGCACATATTTGTGCTTCATGTGCCTTACCTCATTCTGGGCTAACTGATGTCAAATTTTAGCTACACTATGCAGCTGGAACATTGACACTGTGAAATAGTTAGCTAACACTGTAAAGATGGCAATTAACTTTATTCATGTGTTTTGGTCCTGTGTGGCTTGATTATAGCTAAGTGACAGCACCTTTGTGTAGATAAAAAATCAGGTCTGCCAGGCATAAAATGATTGAATTTTGTTTGAATCCTTCACTCTGATCAGAGATTTTGTGTCAATGCAGGGGAAATTTGAGGACTTGCTGACTATATGTGATTCATGGGGCTTTTCTCAAAACCCTATGACTGGTAGCAAATCTTGTAGCAAAACTTCCATTCAAAAGCATTTAGAGTGTGTCTAAAAATGAATTATTACTGATTGTTTTTATCAGAAAAATGCTTTATAAATGATGAATTCAGTATTTACTAATCCTTTACTGATATCATTATTCATGATGAGTAAAACATTTAATAATCCTTTACTAATATGCTTATTAATGATGAGTAAAACATTTACTAATCCATATCTTATATGATTATTAATGATGAGTAACACATTTCTTAGTGTGCCCTGAAATGTGTTATTACTGATTATTCATATCAGAAAAAGATTTTAAATGATGAATTCAGTATTTACAAATCCTTGACTAATATGCATAGTTTTTGGAGGCTTACTTGACCTATAGACTGTAAGCCCTGCGGGCTTACAGTCTACAGGTCAAGTCACATACAGTTCTGTATATGACTTGGTCTTGTGTGGCTTGATTAGCTGAGCTCCTGGAAGCACCTGGCAGCAGGCCAAGTGATGATTAAGGCTCCGTTGTCATGGTAACAGGGACAGCTGCGAGGAGAGATGCAACACTTTGGTTGTCTAAAATGACTGAAATTTGATGACTTCTGACAGTGTGAAACAGCGCCCTGTATCTTTGTCACCATTGGACCTATTTTTAATGTAAGGACATCGTAAGCGTCGGGAGAGTCTTGGGATCGTAAAGATGTAATTTTTATGAAGAAAGTGTGAGAAATGACAGAGTTATCGCGATTTACAAACTACCTGTCACTCATGAGGACAACATGTCAAGTTATAATGGAAGTAGATGAGAGCGAGAAATGGACTTTCGACCGAACAGATGTCTCTCATTTAATCTAAGAATGAGTTAGGGCTTCACTTTTTCTTTTATATGAGGCACAAGAGTCTCAGATCTGTTTTTCTGAAAAAATTATTCAGGTCCGATGTACCGTTTTGCCGTTATCGCAAGTTGTTCGGGGATTTTTTCGAGTGGTGACTGCCTGCTCTCACCCTCTGGTTTTCAAATCTCATTTGAAATCTTCACTCTAAAAAGTGATTTTTGGGCGACGCAAGGGAGATTTGAGGCTGAAAGCTGACTGCAGCGCCCGTGTTTTCAGTCCTGAACAGAGGAGACATACAGCTTCGTTTTGACGTTTGAATGAGCTCTGTAAGTGACACGCCGTCGTGCTTAGAATAACAGTGATTTTTTGGTGTGTTCCAGGAGTAATCCTATTCATTTTCAATGGGACTTTTTTCGCAGTTTTTCGCGAATAACTCGGCCATTTTTTTGAAATTCCTTATAAAAGTCATAGCACACGATCGGGACCGAGCATGCGTTTTGATATATAATTTGTTGGGGTTTTCTCAAAGTCCTAGGACTAGATGCGAATCGAAAAATCAGGCGGAATATGAAGAAAAAACCTATAAATAGATAATCGCGCGGAAGAATACATGTGGCTCGTGGCCACTCTCCATAGCTTTGCTATGGGGAGAGTGGCTCGTTGCAAAGCCCGAGCCCCAAACTAGACAATTCCCGCGGGAATCGTGAGTGGGGCTCGGGCCGCTGCCCGGATTTAGTTCTGGATGGCAGGAGACTTTTTTCATGTGTTTGAGTCATGTGTGGCCTGATTAGCTGATGATCAACACCTGGCACCTGGCACTTGACCTTGAACTTTGTTCAAGATATTCCTGTAGGTGTTTGCCCTCCCTGACAGACTGATGTCACCAAGCAGTGTATGAGTGGGGGTCTTGTTTAAACTGAGCTCCAATGGTCTTTATAAACATACAAACACACAAAGACATGCACGCTTCGCGTGCAGTTATACACATGAACACACACTTTGTGTTTATCGGTGGAGATTCTGTGTGAAGATTATTTCCTTTGAACCCAAAATACACACATGCACATATTTGTTCTTCATGCGCCTAAACTCATTCTGGGCTAACTGAAGTCAAATTTTAGCTACATTATGCATCTGGGACAGTGACACTGTGAAATAGTTAGCTAACACTGTAAAGATGGCAATTGACTTTATTCATGTGTTTTGGTCCTTTGTGGCTTCATTGGCTAAATGACATTACATTTTTGTTGATAAAAAATCAGGTTTGCCAGGCAGATATCGCTTGAATTTCATTTGAATCCTTCACTCTGATCAGAGACTTTTGACGCAGGGAAATTTGGGGGACTTACTGACGATATATGATTTGTGGGGCTTTTCTCAAATCAAATGACTAGTAGCAGGTAAAAAAATTGATTCAAGAGCATTTATAAGTGTGACTATAAATGAGTTATTAATGATTGTTCATGTCAGAAAAATACTTTATAAATGACGAATTCAGTATTTACTCATTCTTTACTAATACACTTATTAATGATTAGTATAACATTTACTAATCCTTTACTAATGCTTTATTAATGATGAATTCAGTATAAAATAATCCATTTCTAATATGCTTATTAGTGTTTGGTAAAACATTCACTAAGCCTTTACTAACATGCTTATTAATGTTAAGTAAAACATTTACTAATCTTTTGCTTATCTACTTATTTATGATGAGTAAAACATTTACTAATCCTTTACTCATATGCTGATTAATAATGAGTAACACTTTTATAAGTGTGTGATTATTGATGATTATTCATGTGGGAAAAATGCTTTATTAATGATGAATTTGAAATTTACTAATCCTTCCTAATCTGCTTATTTATGAGTAAAACATTAACTATTCCTTTTCTAATATGCATATTAATGATGAGTAACACTTTTACTATTCCTTAACTAATATGATTATTAATGATGAGTGAAACATTTACTGATCCTTTTCTTAAATGCCTATTTATGATGAATAAACCATTAACTAATTATTTTCTATATGTTAATGATGAGTAAAACATTCACTATGTGAATACTAATATGCTTATGATAAGTGAAACATTTACATCATAAAAGTTTCCTTATTATTAATGATGAGTAACATTACACATTTTAGTGTGTGTGTGTGTGTTATTACTGATTATTCATGTCAGAAAAAAAAAAAATTTTTTTAATGATGAATTCAGTATTTACAAATCCTTGACATATATGCATAGTTTTTATTTGTCGCCGTAGACTGAGACTGTAAGTAGTTCTGAGTTTCTGTCTAAAATGACTGAAATTTGATGACTTCTGACAGTGTCAAACAGCGGCCTGTATCTTTGTCACCATTGGATCTATTTTTATGTTAAGGACATCGTAAGCGTCGGGAGAGTCTTGGGATCGTGAAGATGTAATTTTTATGAAGAAAGTGTGAGAAATGACAGAGTTATCGCGATTTACAAACTACCTGTCACTCATGAGGACTACATGTCAAGTTATAATGGAAGTAGATGGGAGCGAGTAATGGACTTTAGTGGAAACAGGTGTTTCTCATTTAATTTAAGAATCAGTTAGAGCTTCACTTTTTCTTTTATATGAGACACAAGAGTCTCAGATCCGTTTTTCTGAAAAAATTATTCAGGTCCGATGTACCGTTTTGCCGTTATCGCAAGTTGTTCGTGGATTTTTTGAGTGGTGACTGCCTGCTCTCACACTCTGGTTTTTCAAATCTCATTTGAAATCTCCACTCTAAAAGTCATTTTGGGCTAAGCGCAAGATTTGAGGCTTAAGCTGACTGAAAAGCGGCAGTCGCACCGTTTTCAATCCTTGAACAGAGGAGACATAGAGCTTCGTTTTGACGTTTGAATGAGCTCTGTAGGTGACACGACGGCTTCGCCGTCGTGCTTACAATAACAGTGATTTTTTTGGTGTGTTTGGGAGAAATCCCATTCATTTTCAATGGGACTTTTTTCGCAGTTTTTTGCGAATAACTCGGCCATTTTTTCGCGAAATTCTTATAAAAGTCATAGCACACCGATCGGGACCGAGCCGCACGTTTTGATATATAATTTGTGGGGGTTTTCTCAAAGCCCTAGGACTAGATACACATCGAAATTCCGGTTGCAAGATGATGAAAAAAATGAAGAAAAAATAAACGCGCGGAAGAACACATGTGGCTCGTGGCTTCGCCACGAGCCACTCTCCCCATAGCTTTGCTATGGGGAGAGTAACTCGTTACAAAGCCGAGCCCCAAACTAGACAATTCCTTGAGGAATCGTGAGTGGGGCCCGGGCAGCTGCCGGGATTTAGTTCTGGATGGCACGAGACTTTATTCATGTGTTTAAGTCATGTGTGGCTTTATAAAATGATCACCTTCACCTGGCACCTGACCTTGAGCTGTGTTCTTGATATACCTAGTGGGGTTAATATTATGTGTCCCCCAACTTCAGTGTGGGTCCCTGTGATGTCATAAGTACAAAAACACACACACACAGACCACAGAGACTAATGTCCACAAACACTAAATAAGTTGGCTAGCTGTAAAGGCTTCAATGTCTTTCATTCACACAAATAGACACTAATAAACATGTGCGCTTTGAGCACTGGATCATTTAGGGGGGACATAACATATATTTATTTTGTGTACCCATTGATACTATGTGTCCCCAAATACTGGTGTTGTGTAAAGTCAAGGTCCTCTTAATATCATCACAAGCACAATCTCACACACACAGACTAAAGAGACTAATGTCAACAAACACTTAAAAAGTGGGCATGTTGTTAAGGCTTCAGTGTCAAATTCACACACAAACACTCAAAACATGTGTCCTTCGGACACAAGTTTGTATTTAGGGACACATACGATACATTTATAGTAAGTGTCCTCATTAATACAATGGGTCCCCCAATTTGGTGCTGTTTAAAGTCTAGGTCCATGTAATGTCATAAGAACAAACACACACTCACACACACACACAGACCACAGAGATCAAACAGCAGATGAATGTATGAACTTCAAAAGGAGAGAGAGATTGTTATCAGTTACACAGGGGTTTCAATTACAATGACTGTCTGTAATGCTTTTTCTTGGTTCTTCAATGATGTCGAACTTTGGCTGATATTTCAAAAATTGTTGAAGATATGGGATTTATGAGCACCTTGTGAGCGTCGGGCAAGTCTTTGGATCACCTGGCTATCATTTATTTTAACAATAAGTTAGGGCTTCACATTTTGCTTTAAATGAGGCCCAAGACTATGATCCGTTTTTCTGAAAAAATTATTCTGGTCTGATGTACCGTTTTCCCGTTATGGCAAGTTGTTCGGGGATTTTTTAAGTGGTGACTGCCTGCTCTCTCACTCAAGATCTGATGATCAGATAAGGATCTCACTGAAAATCTGTGGATTTTTGATCGACACAGCAGTTTTTGGAGGCTTGGTGACTGAAAAACGTAAGCCCTATGGGCTTTTAGTTCTGAAGAGAGACATACAGCTGCGTTTTAAAACTTGAATGATTCCTCTAGGTGAATGTATGGCGAATCAATTTTGTTTTCTAGTTGGTCCTGTGTGGCCTGATTAACTGAGCCCCTAGAAGGACCTGGCAGTTGGCCAAGTGATCATTAAGGCTCCGTTGTCATGGTTACAGGTGCAGGTGCTGCCTGAGGCAAACACTTTGGCTGTCTAAAAGTGATCACAATATGATGACTTCTGACAGTGTCAAACAGCGGCTTGTATCTTTCGTCACCATTGGACCTATTTTTAATTTAAGCATATCATAAGCGTCGGGAGAGTCTTGGGATCATGATTATGTAATTTTGATGAAGATAGTGTGAGAAATGACAGAGTTATCGCGATTTACAAACAACTTGTCCCTCATGAGGACTACATGTCAATTTATAATGGAAGTAGATGAGAGCGAGGAATGGACTTTGGACCGAACAGCTGGTTCTCATTTAAAAAACAAGATGAGTTAAGGCTTCCCCTTTTCTTTGATATGAGGCACAAGAGTCTCAGATCTGTTTTTCTGAAAAAATTATTCAGGTTCGATGTACCGTTTTGCCGTTATCGCAAGTTGTTCGGGGATTTTTTCGAGTGGTGACTGCTTGCTCTCACACTGGTATTTCAAAATCTTCACTCTGATCTGAGATTTTGGGCCGACGCAAGGGAGATTTGAGGACTCGCTGACTGAAAACGGTACGCCCTACGGGCGTACCGTTTTCAGTCCTGAACAGAGGAGACATAGAGCTTCGTTTTGACGTTTGAATGAGCTCTGTAAGTGACACGACGGCTTCGCCGTCGTGCTTAGAAAAACAGTGTTTTTTTAGTGTGTTCGAGGAGTAATCCTATTCATTTTCAATGGGACTTTTTTCGCAGTTTTTCGCGAATAACTCGGACATTTTTTCGCGAAATTCTTATAAAAGTCATAGCACACCGATCTGGACCGAGCCGCACGTTTTGATATATAATTTGTGGGGGTTTTCTCAAAGCCCTAGGACTAGATACACATCGAAATTTGTGTCCAGAAGAAGAATATGACAACTAGACAATTCGCGGGAATCGTGGGGCTCGGGGCCCCAGCCTCAAGCAGCATTTCAGCTGGATGACATGCTGGAATAGTTCTGACGATGGCAGGAGACTTCATTCATGTGTTTAAGTCATATGTGGCCTGATTAGCTGATGATCATCACCTGGCACCTGACCTTGAGCTTTGTTCAAGAAATTCCTGTAGGTGTTTGCCCTCCCTAACAGACTGATGTCACCAAGCAGTGTTTGAGTGGGGGTCTTGTTTAAACTGATCTCCAATGGTCTTTATAAACATACAAACACACAAAGACATGAACGCTTCGCGTGCAGCTAAACACATAAACACACACTTTGTGTTTATTGGTGGAGATTCTGTGTGAAGATTATTTCCTTTTAATCCAAAATACACACATGCACATATCTGTGCTTCATGCGCCTAACCTCATTCTGGGCTAACTGAAGTCAAATTCTGGCTACACTATGCAGCTGGGACAGTGATACTGTGAAATAGTTAGGTAACACTGTAAAGATGGCAATTGACTTTATTCATGTGTTTTGGTCCTGTGTGGCTGATTAGCTAAGTGTCAGCACCTTTTTGTAGATAAAAAATCAGGTCTGCCAGGCAGAAATCGTTTGAATTTGTTTGAATCCGTGACTCTGACCAGAGACTTTGGGTCGATGCAGGAGAAATTTGAGGACTTGCTGACTATAAATGATTTGTGGGTTTTTTCTCAAAACCCTATGACTAGTAGCAAATCAAGAAAAAATTCATTCAATAACATTATAGGTGTGTCTATAATTTGGTTATTACTGATTGTTCATGTCAGAAAAATGCTTTATAAATGATGAATTCAGTATTTACTCATCCTTTACTAATATGCTTATTAATGATTAGTAAAACATTTACTAATCCTTTACTAATGCTTTATTAATGATGAATTTAGTATTAAATAATCCTTTTCTTATATGCTTATTAATGATGAGTAAAATATTCATTAATCCTTGACTGATACGCTATCTAATGATGAGTAAAACATTGACTAATCCTTAACTAAAATGCTTATTAATGATGAGTTAAACATTTACTAGCCCTTTACTAATATGTTTATTAGTGATGGGTAAAACATTCACTAAGCCTTTACTAACATGCTTATTGATGATAAGTAAAACATTTACTAATCTTTTGCTTTTATACTTATTTATGATGAGTAAAGCATTTACTTATCCTTTACTCAAATGCTGATTAATGATGAGTAACACTTTTATAAGTGTGTGATTATTGATGATTATTCACGTGGGAAAAATGCTTTATTAATGATGAATTTGATATTTACTAATCCTTCCCGAATCTGCTTATTTATGAGTAAAACATTAACTAATCCTTTTCTAATATGCTTATTAATGATGAGTAAAACATTTAATAATCCTTTACTAATATGCTTATTAATGATGAGTAAAACATTTACTAATCCTTTTCTTATATGATTATTAATGATGAGTAACACATTTCTTAGTGTGTCCTTAAATGTGTTATTACTGATTATTCACGTCAGAAAAAAGGTTTATAAACGATGAATTCAGTATTTACTAATCCTTGACTAATATGCATAGTCTTTGGAGGCTTACTTGCCCTGTAAACTGTAAGCCC
>JAZDUH010000257.1:0-100000 GCA_036419115.1 Scarus forsteni
TTTTTTCATCATTTTGTACAAAGAAACTTTATCATTACATTCTGAGTCTTATGTTTGATTTTTTAAAAAAAAACTGTGCAAGAATCTTCCATCTTGTTTATTGGCTATTGATGAATTGCATAATGTTTTTGTGACAAAAATCCAATATTTACAGTTTATAAAAAATTTTCACTGTTTATCACCCTGTTACTTGCCATTCTTATCCTGTTCTGTAGGAAACAATTTCTTAACATAGTGCATTCACCAGCAGAAAAAAAGATTGAAAGAACTTTCATTTGAAATTTAGTTTGTAATTGATGTTTATCTAATTTTTTATCTGTACAGATGAGCTTTGAAGATACTTGTGATTCTCAAGATCATCTTGTTGTTCAGCTGCAGAGGCTGACTTTACTCATGGACTCAGCTTCTGTTGAGAGTAATTATTGAAGTAAAAAGACAATGTGGACTTCAACAAGACTTTAGACTACAGTTTATGGATTCCTGTTTGAAACAGGTTCTTCAATGTTACCTCCATTTAAGAGGACAGAGAGGTACACTCAAAGTGATGATTCTTCAAGGCCCAACACTCTGCAACATGTGATGCATTTACTGTTCTCCATTCAGTCTGAGCAGTCTTCAGTGCCTCTTTGAGCGACTCTCTGCTGTCTGTTGTGATACAGATTTCTCTCATCCAGTGAGTCCACAAGCTCAGTTTCTTAATTCCATTTTTCATGTTCAAGTTCTCCTAGATGCAAATTAAAACTTCAGAAGGCCATGTAGGTTATCAAAAATGGCACAGCACTTCTCCTGGATCCTAAGTTGAAGTGGTCATCCTTGATGGCTAGTGCAGGAAATTGTTCAATATAAGGTCTATGTCAGTGACAAAGAGAGGAACAGGTAGCTCAGAGTCTCATTAAGAGCATCCATGTTTGACAGAGAAGTCAGTACATGTGGAGGGTGGAAGACAAGTCACAAATATAAACTGTCCAACTACACTTTTACATTTGCAGAAACTGGGTGCCCAGTGACTGTTAACTCATTAGAAAACAAACCTGCAGGGCGCAGTGCAGCCTTTGGTGTCAAAAGGCAAAGAGAGCAGAGGTGAACTTTTGCCCAACTTACCCATCAGCAGAAAATAGAGTCTGGAGAGTCTGCTTTTGGATGTAAAAACAGCAGAGAGCTGGTGAAAGCCAAGATGGAAAAAGACTTTTTGCTCAAAGACATGAAGTTGTCCGTGATGGCCAATGGTCAGGAGTTTATGATCAGGTGGCCTGCTCTGTTTGACATCAGTGAGGTAACTATGTTGAGTTTTCATCTTAGTTGATGGCATTTATTTGTTACAACCACACAATTGTAAGCTGGATGTACATTGTTTTTAATGATTTATCTTCCTCCTAGACTGTCCTGCTCTACTGTATTTTTTTTTTCTCTTATGTGTATTAAACTTTCTTCTGTGCTTATCTGCTTCAGATCAATGCGAATTTAAAGGATCACCACCATGTTCAGTCAAGTTCCTGTCCCAGCTGGATGTGTACTCACACCTGACAAAGCTGTTCAAAGAGAGGGGGCATCTGAGAAAAACTCAAACAATCGTTGCAACAATGGCTGATGTAAGTAAAAAGGTCCCCAGAATCAGAATTACCAATAATTATCATTTTATTCTTTGAAACCTGTTTTTTTTTTTGTTGTTATTTGTTTTTGTGTTTTTTTTCCTTAATTAAATAACATACTATAGCTCAAATGATGGAAGGACCTTGTATTATGATGGTTAACAGCAGTAGAAGATTAATTAAGATGCTAACCAAGAAAATATCATTTCAGTGTGAAGATGTCGATGCTGCGTGAATGTGTTATTAAAGGAGTCTGCATTTACATGGGGAAGATCCACGAAACCTTTGCAGGAATATGTGGTATGTATTTTTTTTTTTGTTTGATCCAAATTTTCTTGTTTGGTCCTGAAGAAATGTTAAATATTTGCCAGTGTTTTCAATGTTTGTTATGTTTTTAAGTCATTGGTTATTTTGGCGATTTGAAAATTAGTTGAATAGAGAACAGCACTACAGCATAATGGATCATTTACATTAGTTTTCATTCAATTTTATCTCCAAGAACTAGTAAGTACTGTGACTATTATTTATACTTCCATCCTGGTAACTGCTTTTGAATTACAATTTCTGTTTTTTTACTTACTGTAGGTCTGCATTCCTTTTCTTACTTGTTTGTACTCTTTGTTGCTAATCTTTTAACTTAACTGTTATGTTAAGTTGCTTAAGCTAATTGTAACTGAAAGTGGTAGGGTATAGAAATGATCAACATTCAGAGATTTGTACCAGTGAAACTTGACCTCATTATATACTTGCACTCAATCTTAAATTGTGTCATTAATCCATAACATATGTCTCCAGATACTTTATCAAGAAACAAAAATGAATTACTTTTGTTTTATTACTTACAAAGACCGAACACTGATCCATCATGAGCACTAAAACATTTGGCAAAATTACAGTGAAGAGCAAAAAGTTTAGTGGCAGCAGCCATCTACTATATCTGTAGGGCTTTCTGTAGCCCTTTTTTAAAAGTAATTTGAAAAGAAACTTTTTTTAATAATGTACAAAAGGTTTCTTATTTTGACAGTTGCTTACAAGTGAGGAAAGATGCAGCTCGTTAAAAAAAACAGGAAGGAACACATGAAAGAAATTTTCTATATGCTGAATGAGCCCAAGTTAGACAAACTACCTTCCATCAGTTAATTAGTAAGAAAATATAGAACTTCCTTTACCCTTGCTGTCTCTGACTGTCGATCAAAATTAGTGCTAAGTGCGCATAAATAAAGCTTAGAATGATAAATACATTTAATTTATTAGAAAACTATTAACTAAAAGGGCATATTACATTTTTAAGATGATTTTATTTTAAAAGCTGAATCAGGAAAGTGTTTTTGTGCTGTGACACAACACATCTTAGATGTTATGAAACTTGAAACCAAAGAGATTCAGTCAGAAGATTAAACGTAGCGTGCTGTGAAATGAACATACAGTGACTGAAAACATCAAATAAGCTCATACATACTAATTTTGAAACAATAGGTTGTATTGCCTCTGGTTAAGCCTAAAGTAAATCAGACTCATTAAACAAATATGAGTTTTTATATTCATATTTTAATCTTACAATGCTGGCGAAAAACTGTATGTAAAAATCAAACTTGCTGCTCATCACTGACCTACCTAAAGGCCTAATAACAATCATGACTACTCCTTAAATCTTTTTTATGAAAAATTTTTTAACTAAACAGTAAACCGTAAACATACTGACCTTTTAATAGTTAAAAACCCCAAATATTATTTGATATGTGTATTTTAGGCTGCAGTAATTTAAAACATGAGTTGTTTTAAAGTGAAAAAAATATATTCATAAAAAATACTTTTAGAGCAATTTTGGAAAAGTGACATATTTTTGTACAAAAAGCGTGTTAGAATATTTAAGTCTCTCGGGTTAATATTTGGTCTTTACCCACCTTTATGCATGTGCAGGGCATTGATGGAGAGGCCGTCAGAGACGATTGAAGACACCACTGTTGGCATCTATGTGTTGAAAGACTCTGCAAATGATGAATCTCAGGACATTGGGGTTGTCCTTGAAGGTATCAAGGTTTTGCAAAACCTGGATAATGTAGCATTGGCTGTTGCTATGCTGTTCGGACTGATGTGCGCTGAACCTCAGCTACCCTGCTGACCTCCGATACACCTTTGAGGTGATACAGAGGATATTCATGGAACTGGATGGGAGTAAACTTTCCAACAAAGCACTTGCTCTAAAAACAGACTCTTTCAGTGAAAAGGGTCAGAGATGTTTCACTGCAGCAAACATCAAGACATTTCACTAGCTCTCAAAAGTGTATTTTGGTTTGGTTTGCAATTTGGACTGTGTTTAATTTTATTGTAAAGCCACTTTTGAAATTTATGTGTTTTTGCTTTTTGTGGAGAAAAAAAAGTGGTTAAATATGGTTTATTACTGTTCTTTGTCCGCTAAATACAGCGGTTAGATTGTTTACTTGCCAAGATGGCTTATAGCAGAAAAACAGCAGGGGCTAATCCTTTTTTGTTACATATTCTTTGGCATGTCAGACCTAAAACAGTGTATACAGACATTCACGGGACAGTAAAGCCTGGCTTGATCCTTTCTAGAGTTCTGCAGTTTGTCAGCACTAAAATTTAGTCATGTACATTTTCTCAAGTTAAATGGTATTGTTCTGGCTTTGCCACTCGTGTTGCACAGTGTCAGCACTAAAATTTAGTCATGTACATTTTCTCAAGTTGAATGGTATTTTTCTGGTTATGCTCCTAGTGTTGCGCCGTTCGGAACCAATTTACGGTTTCTGTATGCACTTAATCTGTTGTGAAGAGAAGTTTATGTAGAGTTAATGCATTAAAAAGCATAGTTGTGGCAATGCCTCTATGGTACCCACTGCATCTTATGTAAAACTGGCAGTATTTCTGTTAAGCAGCCCTCCTACAGTAGTCATGCTGTACTGATTTGTAAAAAAAAAATCACTTCTGTTGATGCAAGGTTCACAGTTTTGAGCTTTAACACTGAAAGCAGAAAAACTGCTCTGACAATACTTAATCTGTTGGTAAAGTATGTCTTGCTGACTATTTTTCAAAAGTCAATACAGCAAAAAGTTAACTGAACAACTTGTCTGACTCCTTGTTTGTTCTTGTTAATGACATATTCTATCATTGTTTCATATTTGCGATTTTGAATTTTTAAACAAAACAGTGTTTAATGAATTTAGGTTGATCTAAATGTAATTAAGTCAGATCTACATTTCTTGCTCTTGTAGCAGAGACATAATACAATTGCTTAGAGGTAACACAATACTTCTGAGAATTATAAACATGATAAAATTAAGTTAATATTCCATATGACAATCAAACTTCCAAGACAATGAAATTACGTTAGAATTACACGATTAATTGGAGCAATTGTAACTTGAAAATATTACGTTGATGCAACATGATCCATTTAAACAGTCTTACTTGATTGAAATGTTTTGATCGAAAGAAATATTGTGTTGGGATAAAGAGGAAAGTGATGTTGGATCTATACATTTTGATAGTGTGGGACCGATGTACACATTAAAATTAAGTAAATCCAATGATCTTTTTCTTTCAGTGTATCTTCAGTAGGTACCAAGCAGATCTCCATCTGCGAAGAGTGTCTGTCATCCTCCGTATCTGTGACAGATGTAGGACTATCTTCATTAGGTACCAAGCAGATCTCCGTCTGTAAAGATTGTCTGTCCTCATTATCTGTGACAGATGTAAAGTCCGACATCTGTCACAGATACTGAGGACAGACAGTATCTTGGAATTTGGTACCAAGCAGATCTCCGTCTGTGAAGAGTGTCTGTCCTTAGTATCTGTGACAGATGTAGGACTATCTTCAGTAGGTACCAAGCAGATCTCCATCTGCGAAGAGTGTCTGTCATCCTCAGTATCTGTGACAAATGTAGGACTATCTTCATAAGGTACCAAGCAGATCTCCGTCTGTAAAGAGTGTCTGTCGTCAGTATCTGTGACATATGTAGGACTATCTTCAGTAGGTACCAAGCAGATCTCCGTCTGTGAAGAGTGTCTGTCATCCTCAGTATCTGTGACATATGTCTGACTTCCTACATTAGTTACCAAGCAGATCTCCATCTGTGAAGAGTGAAGAGTGTAAGTCATCCTCAGTATCTGTGACAGATGTAGGACTATCTTCATAAGGTACCAAGCAGATCTCCGTCTGTGAAGAGTTTCAGTCATCCTCAGTATCTGAGACTTTCTTCATTTGGTACACTATAAAGGGGTTGCTTTAAATTTTCCAGTATTATTATTCTGGCAACAAGATGCACGTCTAATGAGGAGGACTTCCTCATTAGAAGTGCATTCAAACTCATTAACCAGGGTCACTTTCCTGGATTTCATGGACTTTGGTATCCTGGGCATAATGTTACAAAGTACTTACCACGTGTGTTGTGCGATGATCCTCACACTCCGGAGAAAAGCTTTCTCACACTCCTCCAAGCTAGAGAGCTAGTTGTTCACCTTCTCTGTAACCTCATCAACTATGAGCTCTGTCAGTATCTGTGTGCTTGAGCTCTGGATGTCACCCTTAACACCCCATCTTCTCAGCCAATGTCTGTGCTATGATGCTGCCCATGTCTCCAAGACACTTAGACACCTGGTCCTTTGGCACAAACATAATGCTCGCACCATCACTCTCACACTGCAAGAGCTCAAAGATGTGTGTTGCTGCAACATCGATTATTTCCAAACACATCTCCGTCAGTTTGGGTTTTGTTCTCGGGTCCAGTGATCCAGCCTCTAGATTAAGCCACTGTATGGATGTCAGGCGGACGCCTGAGTAGGTCCTTGTTGACCAAAATGTTGGTCTGTGTACTTGCCTCTGTGTTGTTCATTGTTTTTGCTCTGATGTTAAATTTAGTCTGCACAATCCTGATCTTACTTATATAGACATATCAGAGTCTATGTCCATATATGGACTGATGGAATCACCAAAGCAGCACCAGAGGAACGTCCTTTGATCCAGAGGTCCAATCAGCAGCAAGGGAAGATCAAAGGAACATGTTCTGCCTCCTCCCCCTCGTTGCCATAGTAACTGTTAAAGAATGGTGCTGCATTAGTCTGCCTGTGTCAGGCCAACTGTAATAATCAGCCTTTGCATGTGAGACCCTGCACTCTGCAGTCAGCTGGCTACAGACCAAACACCCTCAGGCCCTCCTCCTCATCTCTGGGGACTTTAATCACACCTCTCCATCCTCCACTTTGCCCACTTTCACCCAGTATGTCACCTGCCACACCAGAGACAATAAAATACTGGACTTACTGTATGCAAACACCAAGGATGCATACAAGTCATCACCCCTCCCTCCCTGTGGAGATCAGACCACAACCTGGTTTATCTCCAGCCCGTGTACAAACCACTTTTCCACAGGCAGCCAGCTGTGACCTGGGCAGTTAAGAGATGGTCTGAGGAGACTGAAGAGGCTCTGAGGGACTGTTTTGAGTCAACTGTGTAGAAGGAGTTCTTTGATCCTCACGGGGAGGACATCGACAACCTCACAGACTGCATAACGGATTACATTAAAACTTCTGTGTGGAGGACACTGGACTCACCAGGACTGCACGGTGCTTTTCCCATGTTCAGGACTGTACGGTGCTTTTCCCATGTTCAGCAAGGGAAAAGAAAGAACTAATTCAATTTTGGACTACCTTCATTACTTACCAAGCAGATCTTCTTCAGTGAAGAGTGTGTTTCCTCAGTATCTGTGAGAGATGTAGGACTAACTTTGTTAGGTACCAAGCAGGCCTCCGTCTGTGAAGAGTGTCTGTCATCCTCAGTATCTGTGACAAATGTAGGAATAACTTCATTAGATACCAAGCAGATCTCCGTCTGTGAAGAGTGTATCTGTCATCCTCAGTGTCTGTGACGGATGTAGGAATAACTTCATTAGGTACCAAGCAGATCTCTGTCTGTGAAGAGTGTCTGTTCTCAGTTTCTGTGACAGATCTCAAACTATCTTTAAGAGGTACCAAGCAGATCTCTGTCTGTGAAGAGTTTCTGTCTTCAGTATCTGTGACAGATGTAGGACTATCTTCATTAGGGACCAAGCAGATCTCCGTCTGTGAAGAATGCCTGTCATCGTCAGTATCTGTGACAGATGTAGGACTATCTTAAGTTGGTACCAAGCAGGCCTCCGTCTGTGAAGAGTGTCTGTCCTCAGTATCCTAACAAAGTTAGTCCTATGACTAACTTTGTTAGGTACCAAGCAGATCTCCGTCTGTGAACTGTATCTGTCATCCTCAGTATCTGTGACGGATGTAGGACTATCTTCATTAGGTACCAAGCAGATCTCCGTCTGTGAAGAGTGTCTGTCCTCAGTATCTGTGACGGATGTAAGACTATCTTCATTAGGTACCAAGCAGATCTCCGTCTGTGAAGAGTTTTAGTCATCCTCAGTATCTGTGACAGATGTAGGACTATCTTCATTAGGTACCAAGCAGATCTCTGTCTGTGAAGAGTGTCTGCACTCAGTATCTGTGACAGATGTAGGACTTTCTTCATTTGGTACACTATAAAGGGGTTGCTTTAAATTTTACAGTATTATACTGGCAACAAGATGCACGTCTAATGAGGAGGACTTCCTCATTAGAAGTGCATTCAAACTCTTTAACCAGGGTCACTTTCCTGGATTTCATGGACTTTGGTATCCTGGGCAAAATGTTACAAAGTACTTGCCTCATGTTTTGTGCGATGATCCTCACACTCCGAGGAAAAGCTTTCTCACCCTCCTCCAAGCTAGAGAGCTAGTTGTTCACCTTCTCTGTAACCTCATCAACTATGAACTCTGTCAGTATCTGTGTGCTCGAGCTCTGGATGTCACCCTTAACACCCATCTTCTCAGCCAATGTCTGTGCTATGTTGCTGCCCATGTCTCCAAGACACTTAGACACCTGGTCCTTTGGCACAAACATAATGCTCGCACCATCACTCTCACACTGCAAGAGCTCAAAGATGTGTGTTGCTGCAACATGGATTAATTCCAAACACATCTCCGTCAGTTTGGGTTTTGTTCTCGGGTCCAGTGATCCAGCCTCTAGATTAAGCCACTGCATGGATGTCAGGCGAACGCCTGAGTAGGTCCTTGTTGACCAAAATGTTGGTCTGTGTACTTACCTCTGTGTTGTTCATTGTTCTTGCTCTGATGTCGAATTAAGTCTGCACAATCCTGATCTTACTTATATAGACATATCAGAGTCTATGTCCATATATGGACTGATGGAATCACCAAAGCAGCACCAGAGGAACGTCCTTTGATCCAGAGGTCCAATCAGCAGCAAGGGAAGATCAAAGGAACATGTTCTGCCTCCTCCCCCTCGTTGCCATAGTAACTGTTAAAGAATGGTGCTGCATTAGTCTGCCTGTGTCAGGCCAACTGTAATAATCAGCCTTTGCATGTGAGACCCTGCACTCTGCAGTCAGCTGGCTACAGACCAAACACCCTCAGGCCCTCCTCCTCATCTCTGGGGACTTTAATCACACCTCTCCATCCTCCACTTTGCCCACTTTCACCCAGTATGTCACCTGCCACACCAGAGACAATAAAATATTGGACTTACTGTATGCAAACACCAAGGATGCATACAAGTCATCACCCCTCCCTCCCCTGTGGAGATCAGACCACAACCTGGTTTATCTCCAGCCTGTGTACAAACCACTTTTCCACAGGCAGCCAGCTGTGACCCGCAGTTAAGAGATGGTCTGAGGAGACTGAAAAGGCTCTGAGGGAAGGTTTTGAGTCAACTGTGTGGAAGGAGTTCTGTGATCCTCACGGGAGGACATCGACAACCTCACAGACTGTATAACGGATTACATTAATTTCTGTGTGGAGAACACTGTACTCACCAGGACTATCTGACGGTGCTTTTCCCATGTTCAGCAGGGGAAAAGAAAGAACTAATTCAATTTTGGACTACCTTCATTAGTTACCAAGCAGATCTCCTTCAGTGAAGAGTGTGTGTCCTCAGTATCTGTGACAGATGTAGGACTATCTTCATTAGGTACCAAGCAGACCTCCGTCTGTGAAGAGTGTCCGTCATCCTCAGTATCTGTGACAGATGTAGGACTATCTTCATTAGTTACCAAGCAGATCTCCATCTGTGAAGAGTTTCTGTCCTCAGTATCTGTGACAGGACTAGGACTTTCTTCATTTGGTACACAAGCAGATCTCCGTCTGTGAAGAGTATTCTGTCATCCTCAGTATTCTGTGACAGATGTAGGACTATCTTCATTAGAAGTGCATTCAAACTCATTAACCAGGGTCACTTTCCTGGATTTCATACTTTGGTATCCTGGGCATAATGTTACAAAGTACTTGCCACGTGTTGTGCGATGATCCTCACACTTGGGAAAAGCTTTCTCACCTCCTCCAAGCTAGAGAGCTAGTTGTTCACCTTCTCTGTAACCTCATCATCTATGAGCTCTGTCAGTATCTGTGTGCTCGAGCTCTGGATGTCACCCTTAACACCCATCTTCTCAGCCAATGTCTGTGCTATGTTGCTGCCCATGTCTCCAAGACACTTAGACACCTGGTCCTTTGGCACAAACATAATGCTCGCACCATCACTCTCACACTGCAAGAGCTCAAAGATGTGTGTTGCTGCAACATCGATTAATTCCAAACACATCTCCGTCAGTTTGGGTTTTGTTCTCGGGTCCAGTGATCCAGCCTCTAGATTAAGCCACTGCATGGATGTCAGGCGGACACCTGAGTAGGTCCTTGTTGACCAAAATGTTGGTCTGTGTACTTGCCTCTGTGTTGTTCATTGTTCTTGCTCTGATGTTGAATTAAGTCTGCACAATCCTGATCTTACTTATATAGACATATCAGAGTCTATGTCCATATATGGACTGATGGAATCACCAAAGCAGCACCAGAGGGCGTCCTTTGATCCAGAGGTCCAATCAGCAGCAAGGGAAGATCAAAGGAACATGTTCTGCCTCCTCCCCTCGTTGCCATAGTAACTGTTAGAATGGTGCTGCAATGCCTGTGTCAGCCAACTGTAATAATCAGCCTTTGCATGTGAGACCCTGCACTCTGCAGTCAGCTGGCTACAAACCAAACACCCTCAGGCCCTCCTCCTCATCTCTGGGGACTTTAATCACACCTCTCCATCCTCCACTTTGCCCACTTTCACCCAGTGTTTCACCTGCCACACCAGAGACAATAAGATATTGGACTTACTGTATGCAAACACCAAGGATGCATACAAGTCATCACCCTCCCTCCCTGTGGAGATCAGACCACAACCTGGTTTATCTCCAGCCCATGTACAAACCACTTTTCCACAGGCAGCCAGCTGTGACCAGCGCAGTTAAGAGATGGTCTGAGGAGACTGAAAAAGGCTCTGAGGAAGGTTTTGAGTCAACTGTGTGGAAGGAGTTCTGTGATCCTCACGGGGAGGACATCGACAACCTCACAGACTGTATAACGGATTACATTAACTTCTGTGTGGAGGACACTGTACTCACCAGGACTGTATGGTGCTTTTCCCATGTTCAGCATGGGAAAAGGAAGAACTAATTCAATTCTGGACTACCTTCATTAGTTACCAAGCAGATATTCTTCAGTGAAGAGTGTCTGTCCTCAGTATCTGTGACAGATGTAGGACTATCTTCATTAGGTACCAAGCAGATCTCCGTCTGTGAAGAGTGTCTGTCATCCTCAGTATCTGTGACAGATGCAGGACTATCTTCATTAGGTACCAAGCAGATCTCCAGTCTGTGAAGTTTATCTGTCATCCTCAGTATCTGTGACAGATGTAGGACTATCTTCATTAGGTACCAAGCAGATCTCCATCTGTGAAGAGTGTCTGTAGTCCTCAGTATCTGTGACAGATGTAAGACTATCTTCAATAGGTACCAAGCAGATCTCAGTCTGTGAAGAGTGTCTGTCCTCAGTATCTGTGACAGATGTTGGACTATCTTCAGTAGGTACCAAGCAGATCTCCATCTGTGAAGAGTATCAGTTCTCAGTATCTGTGACATATGTAGGACTATCTTCATTAGGTACCAAGCAGATCTCCATCTGTGAAGAGTGTCAGTCCTCAGTATCTGTGAAAGATTTAGAGTCCCGATCTCCGTCTGTGAAGAGTGTCTGTCCTCAGTATCTGTGACAGATGTTGGACTATCTTCGGTAGGTACCAAGCAGGTGTCCATCTGCGAAGAGTGTCTGTCATCCTAAGTACCTGTGACAGATGTAGGACTATCTTCATTAGGTACCAAGCAGATCTCCGTCAGTAAAGAGTGTCTGTCCTCAGTATCTGTGACAGATGTTGGACTATCTTCGGTAGGTACCAAGCAGGTCTCCATCTGCGAAGAGTGTCTGTCATCCTAATTACCTGTGACAGATGTAGGACTATCTTCATTAGGTACCAAGCAGATCTCCATCTGTGAAGACTGTCTGTCCTTAGTATCTGTGACAGATGTTGGACTATCTTCAGTAGGTACCAAGCAGATCTCCATCTGCGAAGAGTGTCTGTCATCCTCCATATCTGTGACAGATGTAGGACTATCTTCATTAGGTACCAAGCAGATCTCCGTCTGTGAAGAGTGTCTGCCCTTTGTATCTGTGACAGATGTAGGACTATCTTCATTAGTTACCAAGCAGATCTCCATCTGTCAAGAGTGTCTGTCATCCTCAGTATCTGTGACAGATGTAGGACTAACTTTGTTAGGTACCAAGCAGATCTCTGTCTGTGAAAAGTGTCTGTCCTCAGTATCTGTGACAGATGACTGACACCAGCAGTGGCTGGTCCACAGAGTGTCAGTTTTACTTAATACAGTGTATGTCTGTGCCTACATGCAATTACATCATTTAAAGAACATTTCCACCAACTGACACTCATTAAACAGTGAATTTACACTGACAGACAGTGTATCATTCTCTCATGGGGCGCTCGGCAAACTGCCCCTGACTTGCAGCTAAATAGCCAATCCGGTTATGGTTGCTGGGGGAAAATGATGAATAATTGGCCAATCAACGTCGCCAAATTTAATGCCTGAGGGGCGCTAGAAAAATAGCCCCAAGGGCTACGTAAAATCGTGAGGGTTAGGAATGCTAGAGCTACGTGAGAAGCCAGCGAGCGTTTTTTGTAGTGTGACTCCCAGACTCTGTGCGGAGAGAAAAAAATCTGGCTGACGAGAAGAGAGATGATGGCGGTGGCGGTAGTTCAAGCGCAGCTTCCACCAAATACGTCTAGATCTTTATTAATTTACCCCTTTGAGAGACGGACGGACGGAGGAAAACTTCTCGTTAAGGCGCTGGGACCCGACAAGCCCGAAATCAACACTTCACAGCAAACCAAGAGAGAAAGGTAAGTCATAGAAACGGAGTTTTTGCATGGCTGACAGGTTATGGCACAGAGGAACACACAGAGGCAGCAGTGTTGTGATGTAGCAGTACAAATACTTCGTTACTGTACTTAAGTCGAATTTTCACATATCTGTACTTTACTTTGTTATTCATAGTTCTGAAAACTTTTACTTTTACTTTCACTCCACTACATTTCCGAAATAAAATGTATACTTTTACTCCAATACATTTTGGAGAAGAATGTTAAGAAGAAACAAGCTCTGAGACTCTCAAAAACCTACCGTACAATTACAAGGACATTCAGAGAGCATGATGGACTTTTATGACATTATATATCACGTTGTAAAAGATTGTCTAGAAGCCTCACTGAAAACCAAAACATTCTTGTTAAATTTTGAGCATTTCTCTTTTGGGAACACTAAAACATTTAATTGTTACCTTTAAATAACAGACCATGACGGACAGGATTTTGTATTAATGACAAAAACTAAACTCTTTACACTAAAGACAACCTCTAGTAGAACTCAAACACTTCAGTGCCGGATGTACATGCCTGCTTACCACTGTGCCAAAGCAGAATACCAGAAGCCCCAGTCTTTATTTAACCTGTATGTGCAGAACTTGGCCTGACCCTGCTTTACCTCAGCTGATTTCAACTAATTGTTTTAAGATTTTTCAACTTAAGTTATGCAATGAGAACAAAACCTGAAGAAGCACACGAGGAGGTTAAATTTAATTTCATTTAGTGAAAATTAATGTCAGCTCTATTTAAGTTATCATAAGCATGATGCACCTGGCCCCTTAAAGCCTGTTGTGTCATATTTGATAGCCTATATACTGTATATGTATGACACCTCTATCTAATCAATATGATAAACAAATTACTCAGAAAAAACGTTGAATACAGTCAAGTAAATGACAAAAATGTTCTTAAGTGGATTATCAGTTGCAAAAAACACCTAATGTACCAAATGAGATACAAAAATATGCAGGATAAATAAAATGGAAATTTTAATTTTGGGATTTCATTAGAAAGTGAAAGAAACATTTCAGCTCCAAAATATTAGAATGTTCTGGCTATCATTTGTGTTTTCAGGCTTTAGAGGGTAAAAGACCACATTAGGTTAATTGGCAGTTTACAGAGGAGCATTCAGGATTAGTCACGTCTACTACAGCACCATGTGTTTTGTTAAAATTTGGGATTTGCTTTAAATTAATTTCTTCAAAACTCAGTTTTTAGGCTGATGTTATATATTGTAAATGTAGGCTTACTGTCAGGATATGACTTGTTCTGCTATTCCATGTGTTGTCTCCTGAGCTGTGAAGGGTGTTTCTTGTTTTTGCTTTGTTTTTGTTATGACTTTGTTTGGTATCTTTGGAGCTTCAGTTACAAAGGTTTTTTTTTTTTTTGACTTTTTAGGACTGAGATCACATTTTTTGTGTTAAAAATTATGCCTTTTGTAGCTCCTGCAATTGGGTCCTGCGCTTTGTGTTTATTGTTAGTTTCTTTTGAGTTTTATTCCTTGACACTAAGATTATTGATGATAGTCAAAGTGCTTAAATATCCACTCAACAAGTTTTCTTCTTTGTTGGTCACCACCTAGGAACAAACTGTTGATAAATGAATTCAGTTCAGGCTACACAACTCAAACAAAGCAGTAAATAAAAGTTAGTAGTGTTAGTGATTAGGTGGTAGGAGTGGCAGTCCATGAGTCTTTATAGTTATTTAAATTAGGTACAGATAATAATAAATAATGGTCATTTGACTGTTGTTGAATAACATTTACACCCTGTACCTTAAGTTGTTTTTCTTCCACTTATCATTGCTCAATCTTACTGAATTAGTCATCCAGCAATTATTTGGTTGAATCAAATGAAATAGATTGTTTTTAAACAATGGTATTTTGTCTTTCATCACAGGTTCAGTCCCTGCTGCCATGAGCCCAGCTGCCCAGGCAACCAACATCCTGCAAGCAGAAGCAAATGCCACAGTGGGTTGGCAACTTCCAACCATCAACCTGTTGACCATCCAACTTAACAGAGTCAAGTTGCAGCTTAAGTACTGCAGGCCTCTGGTGGATGCTTTACAGGTAACTTTCATGACTGTATTTTCATATTGTCTTAACTCTTTAAATGATTTCAATTATATTTATTCAAAATATATTTAAAGGGTGAATCCACAATCAAGTAAGACATCATGGGGATAGTGTAATGTGTAGATTTTGAGTATCTCCAAGTTATATATCTGTGGTTTCTAATGAAAAAGAATTTTGAATTATGGATGCATGGATAGTATATTAAATTAAAATGACAAATGTTAAATTTAAAGCTAAAATTAAAGAGTTATACATGTCAGAGTTGCATTAGATCTATAATTTATATTACATTGTCACTATTTCAGGAATTGACTACATCAGACATCAGACACATTGAAGAACCCTTCCTTCAGCTAGCAGATGCCAACGGTCTACTTCGTCTGATGATGAGGACTTCTTTTCTAACCTGCAGTCATGTCAAGCACAAGATGGTGCCAAACAACTTGATGGATACTTGACCTGTTCATCAGATCACATGAACCTGCTGAAATCCTTCCCAGCAGTGTGCAAACTTTCTGTGAAGCTGAACACTCCTCTACCTGCCTCAGTAGCCTGTGAAGCTGAACTGCATCGCAGGACTTGTCTTCAGCCCAAGAACAGCAAGACTGAATTCTCACAACTTTGAAAACCAACTTCTGAAGATGAACAGACACCTTTTCAGTTTCAGACAACAACTTCATCCCAGTTGAGAGACGCATGTAGTTTGTCCATGTTGCTCACAGGGAGGTTGAGAGAGCTAGTCCCCAGTGATGATGGCAGAGGTTTAATTTTTAATGTTGAAAAAGTTCAAGCCTCTTTCCTGTGCCTGTATATTATGCTTTTGCTGTAAGGAAGCCACAATAAATTAAATAATGAAAATTCTAACTGATCACTAAAATACTTTTACTTTTTATACTTAAGTACACTAAATATCAGGGACTTTAAGACTTTTACTCAAGTAATATTTTAAAAGGTGACTTTAACTTCTATCAAAGTCATTTTCTGGTAAGGTACTTGTACCTTTACGCAATATTGCTTTCAAATACTTTATACAAGACTGCTCAGAGGAACAGACACACAGAGGAAGAGGGTGTCTTTAAGTTTATTTTACATTCATTGGGCATTATGTTATTATATAGTATTTTATGCAATCATAATATAGTTGTGCAGACTGCTTTGTTTCTCTCAGGCTTTGACATGCAGTGACAAATGTTGCTGCTCCTATATGGCACTGATGCTGTTTTCTCCAATTAAATGTTTCATTTTTCTTTATTAGAGAGGGTATTAAAACAATCTGAAATTAAATTATTATTGTGGAACTGTATTAATTTTCGGACTGTTCATTTAAATGCTTATGCTAGATTAGGCAGGGAAATCTGTTGGCACACCAGCCCCACCAAAAAAAATGTCACCAAGCCGCCACTGGCCTTTTACATTTTCT
Organism: Scarus forsteni; assembly: GCA_036419115.1. Classification (NCBI taxonomy): domain Eukaryota; kingdom Metazoa; phylum Chordata; class Actinopteri; order Labriformes; family Labridae; genus Scarus; species Scarus forsteni. Next base: position 16,433 of record JAZDUH010000257.1, read on the forward strand.
GAGGCATATACGTCTTTATGGCCGATCGTTTTGGAAACTGTTAAGCGTTTTGTCTTCGTGTGGATGGGGCCTAAAGCTGCATTTTCAGCTGCCCGCTGAACCACGAGCAGGGTTGCCAAGTCCACTCATTTTAAGCGTCTAAGGCCTACAAATCTTGTTAGTCATGGCTGCCAGTCGTGTTTTTGGGCTTGTTTCTAAACATGAAGTTTCTTCTTAGGCCTTGTGATTAACCCTGATTATCTTCTGGCTCATAACATAAAACAAAACACGACTGCAGTAGTCAGTTTGTCCACTTTCTCATTTCCTGGTTATTGTGCACACCCAAACACACTCATGCACATGGAGCATGCTCCAGAGCCAAAGTTGCCAGGTCTGCTTGTTATAAGTGATGTTCTTTTCTTGAATAGATACTTGGCACTGTGATACTGAAATGTAATGTAGCTGAAAATTAACACACTTTATGTAGATTTCTCTTTTAAAGGTGCAGTGTGTAGAACTTGGCATTTAAGCGACATCAAGCCTTCAGATTCTAGAATGAACCTAACTGTAACCAAAAGCGTCACGTCGTTGAGCGAAATCCTGTGAAGACCAAAAAGGATCCCGAACACGGCACACAATTTATGTTTTGTGTGTGTCTGTTTATACGCACAGTTTGAATCCCTAGGACAGAGTAACAACTTCCTATGCATCCACCGCCATCCTCTCCTCTTCTTCGCCTGCATTCCTTGTAGATTTCAGAGCTGGCAGGCCAGATTCGAGTTTCGTTCTTTTTGTCCCTAAAAACCACTCGTGGACAACACAGCAGATCAATACGCCAGCCTACACGAAACAGCGGCCCACAGTAATGTAATTTTTTTATACAGATTTTTCTAACTAAATAAAAATAAAACAATGTATTCCTATTTTGACGGACTTTACATACAAATAGAAACATTATATCCTATATTCACCGTTTCTGTTTGGTGAAATCACGATGGATGTATGAAACGCCACATTCTACACACTGCACTTTTAAAAAGTAATATGTCACGTAAGGAAAGAAAATAGCTGGAGGTTGCTTATTTTGGGCTTCTTTTTATTGACCTGGTTGCTTATTTCAGAAACAAAATGTGGAAACACTGCACAGGAGCTCTCATTCCACATGTGACATTTTGTAAAATAAAGAGCACAATAGAAATAACTTTTATGTTCTCTGTAGTAGAACTTTTTGTAGGCTTTCACATTTAGGAAAAGATATGGGGTTCTGTCAAAGATCCAGCAATGAAAAACGTGAACAGTTACTAAATAGAGGGTAACTAAGTAAAGTAACGAGTTACTTTTTTCAGAAGTTCTCACTGACGAGCAAACACTACTTTTTAAAAGTAACTTCTCCAACACTGGTCAAATATCAATGACAGCTTTGATATTTTTCTCATTGCTGATAAAAAATCAAACCTGTGATAGGTGACAAAGATCTTACTCTGGATTCTTCTCTCTCTGGTCTCAGCAGACTAAACTTGGGCCGGGTTGGACAGGCTCTGAACCGAATGCCTCGACATGTTGCTGGTCAAGGTCTCTCAGAGAAGCTGAAAAAGCCTCCTGAGGACCTTCAGGTGGTTAGCCACCTGTATCGAGAACAAGGGTTCGGGTGAAGGATTCATCTTGAGGAAGCCTTCAGGTCCCGTGGCATCACCGATATGTTGAGGAAGTATCCCCTGCAGTTTGGCCCAAACACATGCCGTGCGTGTTTGAGCGCTTCCCAGGTGGCAGAACTGCAGGAGGATAGGGTGATGTGTTTCCTGAACAGGTAGTACTGATTTCGGACTGTGGGCCGGGTTGGCAAGCGGAAAGGTAAGGTAGGGCAGCTGTGCCCGTACCCCTCTCAGGTGGTCGGGCTCCACAACCACACCATCCACATCGTATGTGCAACCCAACAGTCCCTCATCCCACTCGTAAGTGGATGGGAAAATCGGGAACCTTGAATTTTTCGTTTCTGAGGAATTCCTCCATGTCAGAACACGCTTCATACCCTTCCACCAAAGGTAGCGTGTTCTTCTGGCGACCAAAATTCTGCCATGTTTGCAGTTAGAGTGTTGAGTGGAATGAGAATGGAGAGTGCGTGTAATAAGTGTGGACAGTAAAGTGCAATGTGTGAGTGTTGTATGAGTTTGTAATGTGATTATTGATATCAGTGTAATGTAAGTTGTGTGGAAGCAATGTAATTTATGAATGTAAGGTAATGGGTGCTGGTAGTCTGGAGAGGTGTTGTCTCTGTGGTGGTGTGAGTGAAAATTAGCTGATCTGAGCTGTATTTCCTTTTATACCCCTCCCAGTTGGATGTTCTACACATCATGAACTTTACTTATTTTACCTTTCAAGTTATGTAAGCCAAAGACTGTCATCCTGGAGATTTTCAGTAGATTTTACTGAACAGTTTTTAAGTAATTAAAGGTTAATTTTGATCAAATTACGATGAGCTACGTTCATTTTCATTCATGTTTATTTCTTTTTTAATCTGTGATAGGTGACAAAGGTCTGGATTCTAGCCCCCCTGCTCCCTGACTGGAACTTTTCAACAGCTTTTACGTCATTTATTTTTTATTATTAATTTAGGTGTAATCGGTTTAAATTGCACTAAGATGCCTGCATATTTTAGTCTTGTTTAATAATTCATTTTAAAAGCAAAGATTGGTGATATCTACTGAAAATCTCCAGGATGACAGTCTGGGACCAGAGAGAACAATCCAGTGTAATAACTTTGTCACTTATCACAGATTAAAAAAATTAATAAATACAAACATGAAAGTTGTTCTATGCACTTTGAACTGAATTAACTTTTAATTTTTACAAAACTGTACATGGAAATCTGGAAGAAAATTCCAGGATGACTGGGTATGTTTTTGGGGTTTTTATACTGACTAGCTGTGTTCCAGGATTTCAGTTTTATAGATATTACACACTTCATTTTTCCACTGATGACATCATGATCGAAAATTCTCTTGTGCAGGTGCTCTGTCAGATTTTGCAACAGTTGTTTTTTCCTGTAGCTGCTTCAGTTATACTTGTGTTTATCTAATCGTGCTAACTTAACCATGTTAAAAAGACATTCTAGCATTTTCCTCTGTTTCTTAATCAAAATTGAAGGGGGTTATATTCTGATTGTTCGATTAAATAATGCTCCTGTACTAAAGGCGTCAATAAATCATTAATAATCATGTCTTCAGCTTTCTAGTTTTGATGTTTTAATCTGTACTTGAGTCATGAGTAAGAATTACTGTCATTCAAGGTAAAAAGTTTACATTTAGTTTCATGTTGCCCCTTTATGCACAAAAGGTGTTTTTTAATAAAATGTTCTTCTTTAATCATAAGCAATGAATGACATTTAATAGAATAGCAAAGTATATGATTTAAATACAGAAATCAAAGACAAATGTTAGCATTTGATCATATATACATTTTATATATATATACATATATTTATCTATACATTTTATATTTGTATATAAAATTTAACAATTGAAACAAAAATATGTTTCTTCAAAGGTGAACTATTTGTATTTACATCAGTCAAATCAGCCAATTTGACTTACATCAAAATGTGCCCACCTTGAGTATGATTCACACTGCATCTGCAAAAGAAAAAAAAACAAGGGGCAACATTCGATTTAGAAAAATGAAGCCCATGCAGTAGTGCAAAAAAAAAAAAGTAATTCCATCAACAGTTAGTACAAATTAATAGCAATGTGTTTGAAGAATGAACTAAAACTTGAAATACTAAAAGTAGATTTTATGATTATAGTTTATTTTTTTATTTGGAAAAAAAAAGAACGTACAGTGTTCCCTGTGTACTCCCATGTATTAATTCAGAAGCTATTGTGAGGATTTTAAGCTTCATTTTTCTCTAAACACACTGCTGTTATTTTAAACACAACTGTGAAGCAAATGGAGTAGGGGCATTATTCTTATAAGGGACTTAGCCTACCTCAGATGACTGACTCCTACGATATGGCTTTATGTGGCTGATACCGTCCTCTGTTTTTAGAATGCTGTCATCAGGACTGGAGAGTGTCACCAGTTTGTCAATTATATCTTTGATTACGTAAGATCCAGAGAAGTCAGGTTGGATTCTTCCTCCTTTCCTCCCCCGTTTCCTCATGTTAAATAGAAGACCCTCATCCCCAACGTGATTCACAGTGTTCTTGTATTTTTTTAGGCATCTTCTGGCATATGCCTGCTTCTGGTAGTCTTGGCTCAATGAAATATTTCCTGAAGCTTTGTCTTTTACATATTTCTTCTCCTTGTCGTTTCATCCACTGCCAGTCTGTAAGTGGCGCAACTGGGAGAACTAGGCTGGAAAATAAAAACCAAAGATAAAGATCCTGAAATCATGAGTTTCCCATATTCAATTCAAAGGAACCTACCGGCATGTCAACAGGAACCTCGCTGGGAAACACTGCCTCCCTCCCACATATCAACTTAAATGGTTTAAATTTAGGAGTTGTATGGACCTTCGACCTCAAAAGAAAACAATGTAGCCTCCAAGTAGACATCCCAGTTGTCCTGCCTCTCATTACCAATTTTGTGAGGGCTCCATGGTGTAAAAGAAAACACAATTCTGAACACATTCAAGGCCAATTTAAAAAAAAAAATTGCAGTGCATAAATTATTGAAATCACATAATCGTCAGTGACTACACAGTCTTGGTGAAAGAATGAAATGAAAGCATCAAAACATTTACATGTCAAATGTGCATATTGGCTAAATGAATTAATGTCTTCAAACAACTGTGCCAGCTAATTCTAATGGCCCTTTTCCATTAGCCCGTCTCTACTCGACTCGACTCTACCCGGCTCTACTCTACTCGCCTTGTGCTGCTTTTCCATTAGCCCCTGTCACCTGCCCAATGGGGTGCAGTGTCGCTGAGCAGCTCTGTGGTGACGTCATTTTGAGCGCGACACAACAATCTGTGGCTTTTTGTCACAAACCGAGTAAAAAGGAAAGCAGAAGAAGGCTGCAAGTGGCAAGAAGAAATAACCCTTGAGAAGCACAGGAGAGTTTTGGAAGCTATACAACAGAATGAAGCCGAGGACGAGAGCAATCCAGCTGCAAGGGAAAGACGTATGAGGGTAAGCTAATGGTAGCTACTGCTAGCATGCTAGGTTGTTGCGCTCATGACTCATCGATGACAACATTGTCCGACCAATCAGTAGCGGGCAGTGGGTGACGTCATCTTTTTGTATCGACTCAGCTCGCTTGGAACCAGAGCGGAGTAGGTACTAAAACTAGCTTGTTTTAGGAGGTACCAGGCTAGTGGAAACCATAGACTGTAAAAAACATGGACGTCATGTCGCTGGGCTAAAATTGAAGCCGCCACGAAAACTGCTCCCCCTGGTGACTGGCTGCAGTATAGGTCAATTCTCCGTCTCCCCCATTCATCTGAAGCAGGGCCGTAGTGAAACTTCAAAAATTAATACACCTCGTAGAAATATTCCTCCCCATCCGTGTCGTTTTTCCAAGTCCTCTGAAAAGTTTCTTTTCATCAGTTATTAGAGTTTAAAAATAACCCGCAGTTTACGGCAGCTTCACAATGATTGTGTACGGTGTATGCTGTGGAGTGTTGCGACCGTTTACAACAGCTGTGTCCGGATTATGGTCCAGATTCCCTCCTGGCTGCACAATGGCGGTGCCCTGACGGGGGGTATTCTGGCTTCAAATCCGTCACATGGTGTAAGCGGACCACGCTATCCAGTTCTTATAATAGATCCATGGTGGAAACAAGCTGCAAATCAAGTAGGGCCAAAGGCGTGCTAGTGGAAAAGGGCCAACAGTGTCACTGGCTCTCTGTCACAAAAGTTGCAGGAATTAAACTTGCCATTTTATGTTGTGATTGGTTTTCTCATCCAGGCCATTTGTCTGAGGGTGATAAGCTGCCGTGATGCTTCTCTCAATGCCCAGCATCTGACAGAGGTTCTTGAGCTGAAACAAAAGAAATCATTGTTAAACTAAGACCCACAAAATTGAATATTCTTGGTTGAACTTCTAAAGTAGCACATGAAAACCCACATACATCATTCACAAATTCCCTGCCCTGATTCTCTGTGGACATCCATGTCTACAGACTAATAAACAAATATAGAGACCAAGTTCTTGTGCAGTTTTTGTGCTAAGCGGAAAGCTTCCACCCATTTTGATAAATAGTCAGATGCTGTCAGGAAGTAGAAAAACCGTTGCTGGTTTCTAGAAAAGGTCCCGTGAGGTCGACCCCAACAAGCTCCCACACACCAGACACCTATGAGTTAAAAAGAAACTAAAGGGGTCCTTAACTGGTTCAATATTTATGAAACTCAATGTACTCTTGAAGCAAAGCAGAAAATAATAATGTTGGAATTATAGTAATAATGGATCATGTGAGCAAGGAGTCCAGGGGCAGCTCCAAAAACAGTCTTAAAGGTCCCAAATTATGCAAAAACCACTTTATTAAGTCTGTTGGTGAAATTTTTGGGTCTTTGGCTGTCCTCCCAGCCCACAAAATGTATTTAATGAAAAAAACTGTATTTAGTAGTGAGTATGAATGTAAAATCATGACCTTCTACAGGCTGTTGAGTTTTGGATATTCTGTGACGCAGCAGATGATTTTTTGGACCAATCAGGAGCAAGCCTGACCTGATTGGTCCACCAGGGCAACAGAAATTATAGCAGTCTTAACACTGGGCACCAGAGACATCTATACATATGTGTAACTGTGTTTGTATTCGGATATTTTCCCCTCCGAATTAATTTTATTCAAAACACAAACAGGAAGAAGAAGACAGGAGCACAGGATGTGGGGTGTAGACGGCACAACAATAACTCCAAGTCTTTTGGCTTTCCTGGAGAGGAATAGAAAAAGAAAAAAAAGACAAAAATGTTCATATTTTAGTCACAGCCTGACTTTCAAGACATAGGAATTTCAAGAACATTTCAATACTTAAAGGAAATATGGTTTTAAGCACCCTGGCCCTATTTTCCCATCTACTTTTATCTAAATGATCGGGTGTAAAGGTTTTGAACCAAACCGGAAAACCTAGGTCAAAGGATTTAGGTTTAGAAACTCACTCTGGCTTCCTGAACCGAGGTTTTTAAGTTTTATTCTCCTTATGTAGACTGGTCCTAGGAAAAGTGTTAATTCATTTATGTTATATCTCTGACTGTCATAAGTTTTTCATCTTTATTTTATTTGTTTAGTCAATCTAGACTGGTCTTAAGACAAATGTTTATTTTTGTATTCCTGGATAGTTAAGACATTAACAGAAGTTTTTTTATTATGAACTGGTAAGAAAAGTATTACACTTAAATATAACTTAAAAATGTTCATGTTCTTTATTGCAGTGCAATATTTCTTTAATAAAGTCCAGACATTTTTCTGGAAGTTTTCGAAACGTTTCTTTAGTAGTTTTGCAAACCGAGGTTTGAACCAAACTGTGGGTCAAAAACAGAGGTTTGAACCAAACTGTGAGTCAAAAACAGAGGTTTGAACCAAACTGTGAGTCAAAAACAGAGGTTTGAACCAAACTGTGAGTCAAAAACAGAGGTTTGAACCAAACTGTGGGTCAAAAACAGAGGTTTGAACCAAACTGTGAGTCAAAAACAGAGGTTTGAACCAAACTGTAGTCAAAAACAGAGATTTGAACCAAACTATGAGCCAAAAACAGAGGTTTGAACCAAACCGTGAGACAAAAACAGAGGTTTGAACCAAACTGTGAGTCAAAAACAGAGGTTTGAACCAAACTGTGAGTCAAAAACAGAGGTTTGAACCAAACTGTGGGTCAAAAACAGAGGTTTGAACCAAACTGTGAGTCAAAAACAGAGGTTTGAACCAAACTGTGGGTCAAAAACAGAGGTTTGAACCAAACTGTGGAGTCAAAAACAGAGGTTTGAACCAAACTGTGAGTCAAAAACAGAGGTTTGAACCAAACTGTGGGTCAAAAACAGAGGTTTGAACCAAACTGTGGGTCAAAAACAGAGGTTTGAACCAAACTGTGGAGTCAAAAACAGAGGTTTGAACCAAACTGGGTCAAAAACAGAGGTTTGAACCAAACTGTGAGTCAAAAACAGAGGTTTGAACCAAACCGAGTCAAAACAGAGGTTTGAACCAAACTGTGGAGTCAAAAACAGAGGTTTGAACCAAACTGTGGGTCAAAAACAGAGGTTTGAACCAAACTGTGGGTCAAAAACAGAGGTTTGAACCAAACTGTGGGTCAAAAACAGAGGTTTGAACCAGACCGTGAGTACAAAACAGAGGTTTGAACCACACCGTGAGTCAAAAACAGAGGTTTGAACCAAACTGTGGGTCAAAAACAGAGGTTTGAACCAAACTGTGAGTCAAAAACAGAGGTTTGAACCAAACCGTGACTCCGAAACAGAGGTTTGAACCAAACTGTGGGTCAAAAACAGAGGTTTGAACAAACTGTGGGTTGAGTGAACCATTACACCCTTACTAAATGAGTGGTGGGATTTTTTAACAAGTTTGAATGCAGTACTCACCGTGTCTGAGGCTGCCTATGTCACTGTTTTTCAGAAATTGATCTTCTGATGAACCAGCTGCTGTTCAATGGCCTCCTTTGGGTAGCTTCTGCAGAGGCACCTTCAGGCAATCTATGACCAAAACAAAGAACCTAGTGACTCAACAAACTACAGCATAATTGCTGTGAGAAATCATTTAAATAGAAAAACGGAAGGCGTGGAGTAAAAAATCAATTCATGTAAGAAACAGAATTATTATCCTTTACTATTCTGAATCCATTAATATTTTTAAAAATCGAAGAAACATGTCCTTCAGAATACATGAAGGACATGTTAGTAGAGTCAAGGCGTAACCATGGTATAGATATTGGAGTCCAAATGTGAGTCCTTCCCCAGATATTATTTTCAAGTGCATTTCCACAATTTCATATTTCCATACATTGATAAAGATTTGCTCATCTAGAACATAGTTTTGAGGAATACATTGGCCATTTGAATTAACATTTCAGAACAGTCTGAAATTTCTCTGACATAGCAAAAAATAGGACCAATGAGGAAAACTTTCATACCTAAAGTGTGTTGGTTTAAATATTGTGATTGAAACAATAAGATGTACTATGGACTTTTAAGTAAGTCAAAGTGAATTATCCTTTTGTTGATTTGTCTTAAAATAAATTCCTGCACATTTACACTGGAAAGTTTTATGTGAACGAAATCATAGATTAAATAAAAATTAAATGTTAAATCTTGGTGTTAATTGACTACCAGGCAACAAAACACATAAACAAGAGATGCCTGAGTCTGACCTGAGTGATATGGTTGAGAAGTCTATCACAATAGTTAAGTTTCATATCGAAACTGCTTGATAGTGAAAAACATTGACCTCTAATAATGACATGTACTTTTTTAGTATTTATGAAATATAGACAAAAAACATTTCACTTCTTTAATTTGAACTTAACCACTTTGTCAGGTAATAGTTAACATAACTTTACAGACTTACAATTCATTGGCCTGTGCAATCTATTAAAATCCAAAACAACAACTCTGCCATAAATTCATATTTTATAAAGCTCCTGCATTTTCATTTTTTGTTGAAGTTGATACAGATTGATAATACTTCATTTTCTCTATTATATAAAAGTGCTCCTAATATTGTCCACTCAATTCAAATACATGAGGGGGGCTCTTCTCTGGATGTGTGTGGCTGTCTTTTTCTCCTCTACACTGCTCCCTAACAGGTCAAAACAACATAGAACTGTGTATAAAACAAATAATAAGTAATCTATTTTAGAAAAAATGTAATAAATGTGTCGGCAGTAACAGCAATGAGTAGGCTAGTTCCTCTGATGCCCTTTTGTATTGATTAAAAGAATACAATGAATGAACAAATGTAAATAATATAATGAATGGATGAATAGTAACTGGTCTACATGACTGCATAGATTTTAAATGAAATATCCAACTAAAATTTGCTGTAATCTGAGATCAGTTTTGACTCACGCATCGCACTCACATACTCATTCCTGTTACCCATTTTCATTCTTGTTACCAAATGTTTTTTTCTGATTATTTAATTGTCACTTTAAAAATAAAGAAAATAAACTGTATTTTACATTTATATTGGTTCCAACAGCTGTCTGATTGCTAAATGAACTACATGCTCAATCTTTGGATTAAATTTATTTTTATGTCCTATAAAGGAAAAGTTTTGATTTGCATTCTCAGAAAAATACAACTCTGGTAAAAATAATCATCTTTTGTCATAAATATTAGTATTTTCATCATGTAACCAACCATTTCTTGTAAATTAACTCTTTTTTAAGGAAAACATCGTATGTGATTGATATTCTTTTAAACATGGTTTTAAAATGGCATTTGAGTTTTGGTAACAGCAGAGAAAAAATTTCAATGATAATAAACTTTTAGAAGTTGCAATTAATTAAATTAACTCTTAGACAAGATTGCTTGGTACCATTTGAATAGTAAATGTGAATTACTAAATTCTTTTAAATTGAACATGGGAAAAGCAGTTAATTTTGAAGAGTTACAACAGAAGTTAATGTAATCCTTTACAGTCTGTGAGGTTTACTGTTTATGTCTGAGACTCCTTACAATGACTCAAAACCTTGTAGATCTTCATCTCCTCAGACCATCTCTTAAATTTAAAGCTGACTGAAAAATGGTTTTAAATTAGCATTGGTCTGATCTCCACAAATATGACCTGTATGCATCCTTTTTTTGCATACAGTAAGTCAATATTTTATTGTCTACACACACATACTGGGTGAAAGTGGGCAAAGTGGAATGGAGATGTGATTAAAGTCCCCAGAGATAAACTGAGTGTTTGGTCTGTAGCCAGCTGATGCAGATGCAGAGTCTCACATGCAACTGATTATTACAGTTCCTCACAGGCAGACTAATGCAGCACCATTCTTTAACAGTTACTATGGCAATGAGGAGGAGAAGAACATGTTTCTTTGTCTTTTGCTGCTGATTACCTCTGGATCAAGGACGTTTTGGTGCTGCTTTGTGATTCCATCAGTCCTTATGGACATAGACTCTGATATGTCTATATAAGTAAATCAGGATTGTGCAGACTTAATTCAACATCAGAGCAGAACAATGAAAACACAGAGGCAAAATACACAGACCAACATTTGGTCAACAGGTTAGGCGTCCTGAATCATACAGTGGCTTAATCTAGAGGCTGGAATCACTGGACCGAGAACAAACCAAACACGGAGATGTGTTTGATTGATGTTGAGCAACACACATCTTTGAGCTCTTGCAGTGTGAGAGTGATGGTGCGAGCATTATGTTTGTGCCAAAGGACCATGTCTAAGTGTCTTGACATACAGCATCATAGCACAGACATTGGCTGAGAAGATGGGTGTTGGTGACATCTGAGCTGAAAACAGATACTGACAGAGCTCATAGTTGATGAGGTTACAGAAAGTGAACAACTAGCTCTCTAGCTTGGAGAGTGTGAAAGCTTTTAGTGTGAGGATCATCGCACAAAACATGTCAAGTACTTTGTAACATTTTTTACCAAATCATGAAATCCAGGAAATCCAGGAAAGTGACCCTGGTTAATGAGTTTGAATGCACTTCTAATGAGAAGTCCTCCTCATTAGGCGTGCTTCTTATTCTCAGAATAATATTACTGTAAAATTTAAAAGCAACCCCTTTATAGTGTACCAAATGAAGAAAGTCCTGTCTGTCACAGATACTGAGGATGACTGAAACTCTTCACAGAGCGGAGATCTGCTTGGTACCTAATGAAGATAGTCCTACATCTGTCACAGATACTGAGGACATACACTCTTCACTGAAGAAGATCTGCTTGGTAACTAATGAAGGTAGTCCAAAATTGAATTAGTTCTTTCTTTTCACTGAACATGGGAAAAGCACCGCAGTCCTGGTGAGTACAGTGTCCTCCACACAGAAGTTAATGTAATCCGTTATACAGTCTGTGAGGTTGTCGATGTCCTCCCGTGAGGATCACAGAACTCCTTCCACACAGTTGACTCAAAACAGTCCCTCAGAGCCTCTTCAGTCTCCTCAGACCATCTCTTAACTGTGGTCACAGCTGGCTGCCTGTGGAAAAGTGGTTTGTACACAGGCTGGAGATAAACCAGGTTGTGGTCTGATCTCCACAGGGGAGGGAGGGTGATGACTTGTATGCATCCTTGGTGTTTGCATACAGTAAGTCCAGTATTTTATTGTCTCTGGTGTGGCAGGTGACATACTGGGTGAAAGTGGGCAAAGTGGAGGATGGAGAGGTGTGATTAAAGTCCCCAGAGATGAGGAGGAGGGCCTGAGTGTTTGGTCTGTAGCCAGCTGACTGCAGAGTGCAGGGTCTCACATGCAAAGGCTGATTATTACAGTTGGCCTGACACAGGCAGACTAATGCAGCACCATTCTTTAACAGTTACTATGGAGGGGGAGGAGGCAGAACATGTTCCTTTGATCTTCCCTTGCTGCTGATTGGACCTCTGGATCAAAGGGCGTTCCTCTGGTGCTGCTTTGGTGATTCCATCAGTCCATATATGGACATAGACTCTGATATGTCTATATAAGTAAGATCAGGATTGTGCAGTCGGCTACAGAAGAACAGACAAAACAAGAGGGAAAACAAACCATCTTCCACAATGCAGAAGAGTTGTAATGTCCTGTCAAAATAGATTATCTGTCTTAAGATCACTGGAGCAGAACACAGAGCCAAAGAAGATGCTGGCAGTGATGGTGGGAGATAAGTTAATTAATGTGTCCAAACAGCAGTAAGTCTGTCTAAGTACATTACAGGATGACAATGCTGCAACAGTGATATGCATAGTTAAGTGGATGGTTAATGAATAGTTTTAATAAAAATGATACTGACAGATGCTACCTTATGGTTACAGCTCAGCGAGATGACTATACATCTTGGCTTAATAGCATAAATGTATGCTAATGGTTGGATACTGAGCTGTAATGAAAACATATCACTGTAAGGTATGTAACACGTGCCCAGGAATGACCTACAGATGTACTGAAGACTGACAAACTTATAGGCGGATCTGAGATGACAACAGTCCGAGCTATGGGAGTCTGTCTTGAAGATGACAAATCTACCTGCTGCAAGCTGGTTCATAAACACTTGTTCACTCATTAGACTACTGCCCAGTAGTGGTCTGTCACAAATACTGAGGAGAAATAACAGTTGGTAAAATGACTGCAACTGGCACCAGTAGTGACAAAGTCAAACATCAATGAAATGCATTTACATTAGGTTGAGTGAAAAAATAAATACTCTTCAAGAAACATTTGACATCACAGGTTCCAAATGTTCAAGTCAATGTAACTGGTGATGGTCACAGTTTTAGTTAGGCATGTTTCAGATTGTACTCTAGAGATTAAGTGAGATGTGACATTGGACATTCACACAGTCACTGTTTCACATTCAAGAAGAAATATAAATCTATTCTCTGAGGAGAATAATAGATTTATGTGGTAACAAAAATATTTAAAAATTAGCTTTAGTCTGTGGCATGCAGAATATGACTATTTTCACAACTGGTTTAACATTGAATAGTCACATTGTCAGGTAGAATAATGAAAACACTCTTCCTTGGAATGTGAACATGACAAATGTCAGTGTCCAATATCAAACATATCTCTGTCAAGTAATGCAGGCCAGTACACTTTGAAAAGATCTGCTTGGTACCTAATGGAATAGTCTTCCATTGAGATCACAAGGTTAAGAAATTGTTTTTAAGAAGACTTGAAGAAGTATATAATGTCATCAAGATTACTAAATAGTATATCCAATCACAAAGTAACATGCAAAATCTGTAATTATCTTTTAGAAACATTTAAGCTGTAATTATGAAAATACTGTTTAAATGGAATCATTTACAGAAATGCAGATCATTTTAATTGATTTATCTGTCTGATCCTTGGGATCTAAGAGCCTGTCACCATGACTGTCAGATTGTTGCTGTTTTAATTGTCACAATTTATGAGTACATAGATTGTCAGATGTATGTTGGATGAAAGTGGACCCCAGGAAGAGAGCTGTTGCTTTATCAATAGCTAATAGATCAAAGAAAGATGAAAGCAGTTCTTCTCCTTGGCTCTACAGCTATGCAATATCACAGCTTCCCAGATCTGTTAAAAATTACTGAGCTCTCCTCCATCTTTACTGTCTGGAGCATCACAGATCTTTACTTGTCAACTGGCTGTAATTAATCAATGTATGACATTTGCGCTTAGCATATTGCATATTAGATATCAAAATTCTGAGCTATCAGTACAGCAGTGAGGAAAGGATTATTTTTGCTCAAAATGGCAACACAGACTGTCTATGACAGAACTGTATCTATTGTGCAGACTTAATTCACATCAGAGCAAGAACAATGAACAACACAGAGGCAAGTACACAGACCAACATTTTGGTCAACAAGGACCTACTCAGGCGTCGCCTGACATCCATGCAGTGGCTTAATCTAGAGGCTGGATCACTGGACCCGAGAACAAAACCCAAACTGGCGGAGATGTGTTTGGAATTAATCGATGTTGCAGCAACACACATCTTTGAGCTCTTGCAGTGTGAGAGTGATGGTGAGCATTATGTTTGTGCCAAAGGACCAGGTGTCTAAGTGTCTTGGAGACATGGGCAGCCTGTAGCACAGACATTGGCTGAGAAGATGGGTGTTAAGGGTGACACCAGAGCTCGAGCACACAGATACTGACAGAGCTCTAGTTGATGAGGTTAGAGAAGGTGAACAACTAGCTCTCTAGCTTGGAGTGTGAAAGCTTTTCCCGGAGTGTGAGGATCATCGCACAAAACATGTGGTAAGTAATTTGTAACATTATGCCCAGGATACCAAAGTCCATGAAATCCAGGAAAGTGACCCTGGTTAATGAGTTTGAATGCACTTCTAATGAGGAAGTCCTCCTCATTAGAACTGCATCTTGTTGCCAGAATAATAATACTGTAAAATTTAAAGCAACCCCTTTATAGTGTACCAAATGAAGAAAGTCCTACGTCTGTCACAGATACTGAGGACAGACACTCTTCACAGATGGAGATCTGCCTGGTACCTAACAAAGTTAGTCCTACATCTGTCACAGATACTGAGGATGACAGACACTCTTCACAGACGGAGATCTGCTTGGTACCTAACAAAGTTAGTCCTACATCTGTCACAGATACTGAGGATGACAGACACTCTTCACAGATGGAGGTCTGCTTGGTAACTACTGAAGATAGTCCTACATCTGTCACAGATACAGAGGACAGACACTCTTCACAGATGGAGAACTTCTTGGTAACTAATGAAGATTGTCTTACATCTGTCACAGATACTGAGGATGACAGACACTCTTGACAGATGGCAATCTGATTGGTACCTACTGAAGATAGTCCTACATCTGTCACAGATACTGAGGACAGACACTCTTCACAGATGGAGATCTGCTTGGTACCCAATGCCAAGATACTGTCTGTCCTCAGTATCTGTGACAGATGTCGGACTCTACAGGATACTGAGACAGACACTCTTCACAGACAGAGATCTGCTTGGTATGTAATGAAGAAAAGTCCACATCTGTCACAGAAACTGAGGACAGATCTTCACAGATGGAGATCTGTGGTACCTAACAAAGTTAGTCCTACATCTGTCACAGATACTGAGGATGACAGACACTCTTGACAGACGGAGATCTGCTTGGTACCTAACAAAGTTAGTCCTACATCTGTCACAGATACTGAGGATGACAGACACTCTTCACAGATGGAGGTCTGCTTGGTACCTACTGAAGATAGTCCTATCTGTCACAGATACAGAGGACAGAATTCTTCACAGATGGAGAACTGCAGTAACTAATGAAGATTGTCTTACATCTGTCACAGATACTGAGGATGACAGACACACTTGACAGATGGCAATCTGATTGGTACCTACTGAAGATAGTCCTACATCTGTCACAGATACTGAGGACAGACACTCTTCACAGATGGAGATCTGCTTGGTACCCAATGCCAAGATACTGTCTGTCCTCAGTATCTGTAGATGTCACATCTGTCACGGATACTGAGGACAGACACTCTTCACAGACAGAGATCTGCCTGGTACCTAACAAAGTTAGTCCTACATCTGTCACAGATACTGAGGATGACAGACACTCTTCACAGACGGAGATCTGCTTGGTACCTAACAAAGTTAGTCCTACATCTGTCACAGATACTGAGGATGACAGACACTCTTCACAGATGGAGGTGCTTGGTACCTAACAAAGTTAGTCCTACATCTGTCACAGATACTGAGGATGACAGACACTCTTCTGACGGAGATCTGCTTGGTACCTAACAAAGTTAGTCCTACATCTGTCACAGATACTGAGGATGACAGACACTCTTCAGATGGATCTGCTTGGTAACTACTGAAGATAGTCCTACATCTGTCACGGATACTGAGGACAGACACTCTTCACAGATGGAGAACTTCTTGGTAACTAATGAAGATTGTCTTACATCTGTCACAGATACTGAGGATGACAGACACTCTTGACAGATGGCAATCTGATTGGTACCTACTGAAGATAGTCCTACATCTGTCACAGATACTGAGGACAGACACTCTTCACAGATGGAGATCTGCTTGGTACCCAATGAAGATAGTCCTCAGTATCTGTGACAGATGTGGACTATCTGTCACAGATACTGAGGAAGACACTCTTCACAGACAGAGATCTGCTTGGTATGTAATGAAGAAAGTCCGACATCTGTCACAGAAACTGAGGACAGACGCTCTTCTCAGATGGAGATCTGCCTGGTACCTAACAAAGTTAGTCCTACATCTGTCACAGATACTGAGGATGACAGACACTCTTGACAGACGGAGATCTGCTTGGTACCTAACAAAGTTAGTCCTACATCTGTCACAGATACTGAGGATGACAGACACTCTTCACAGATGGAGGTCTGCTTGGTAACTACTGAAGATAGTCCTACATCTGTCACAGATACAGAGGACAGACATTCTTCACAGATGGAGAACTTCTTGGTAACTAATGAAGATTGTCTTACATCTGTCACAGATACTGAGGATGACAGACACACTTGACAGATGGCAATCTGATTGGTACCTACTGAAGATAGTCCTACATCTGTCACAGATACTGAGGACAGACACTCTTCACAGATGGAGATCTGCTTGGTACCCAATGCCAAGATACTGTCTGTCCTCAGTATCTGTGACAGATGTCGGACTCTACATCTGTCACGGATACTGAGGACAGACACTCTTCACAGACAGAGATCTGCCTGGTACCTAACAAAGTTAGTCCTACATCTGTCACAGATACTGAGGATGACAGACACTCTTCACAGACGGAGATCTGCTTGGTACCTAACAAAGTTAGTCCTACATCTGTCACAGATACTGAGGATGACAGACACTCTTCACAGATGGAGGTCTGCTTGGTACCTAACAAAGTTAGTCCTACATCTGTCACAGATACTGAGGATGACAGACACTCTTCACAGACGGAGATCTGCTTGGTACCTAACAAAGTTAGTCCTACATCTGTCACAGATACTGAGGATGACAGACACTCTTCACAGATGGAGGTCTGCTTGGTAACTACTGAAGATAGTCCTACATCTGTCACGGATACTGAGGACAGACACTCTTCACAGATGGAGAACTTCTTGGTAACTAATGAAGATTGTCTTACATCTGTCACAGATACTGAGGATGACAGACACTCTTGACAGATGGCAATCTGATTGGTACCTACTGAAGATAGTCCTACATCTGTCACAGATACTGAGGACAGACACTCTTCACAGATGGAGATCTGCTTGGTACCCAATGCCAAGATACTGTCTGTCCTCAGTATCTGTGACAGATGTCGGACTCTACATCTGTCACGGATACTGAGGACAGACACTCTTCACAGACAGAGATCTGCTTGGTATGTAATGAAGAAAGTCCGACATCTGTCACAGAAACTGAGGACAGACGCTCTTCACAGATGGAGATCTGCCTGGTACCTAACAAAGTTAGTCCTACATCTGTCACAGATACTGAGGATGACAGACACTCTTGACAGACGGAGATCTGCTTGGTACCTAACAAAGTTAGTCCTACATCTGTCACAGATACTGAGGATGACAGACACTCTTCACAGATGGAGGTCTGCTTGGTAACTACTGAAGATAGTCCTACATCTGTCACAGATACAGAGGACAGACACTCTTCACAGATGGAGAACTTCTTGGTAACTAATGAAGATTGTCTTACATCTGTCACAGATACTGAGGATGACAGACACACTTGACAGATGGCAATCTGATTGGTACCTACTGAAGATAGTCCTACATCTGTCACAGATACTGAGGACAGACACTCTTCACAGATGGAGATCTGCTTGGTACCCAATGCCAAGATACTGTCTGTCCTCAGTATCTGTGACAGATGTCGGACTCTACATCTGTCACGGATACTGAGGACAGACACTCTTCACAGACAGAGATCTGCTTGGTATGTAATGAAGAAAGTCCGACATCTGTCACAGAAACTGAGGATGACAGACACTCTTCACAGACGGAGATCTGCTTGGTACCTACTGAAGATAGTCCTGCATCTGTCACAGATTCTGAGGATGACAGACACTCTTTATAGACGGAGCTCTGCTTGGTACCTAACAAAGTTAGTCCTACATCTGTCACAGATGCTGAGGACACACACTCTTCACTGAAGAAGATCTGCTTGGTAACTAATGAAGGTAGTCCAAAATTGAATTAGTTCTTTCTTTTTCCATGCTGAACATGGGAAAAGCACATCAGTCCTCAACATGGGAAAAGCACTGTTCAGTCCTGGTGAGTACAGTGTCCTCCACACTGAAGTTAATGTAATCCGTTATACAGTCTGTGAGGTTGTCGATGTCCTCCCTGTGAGGATGACAGAACTCCTTCCACACAGTTGACTCAAAACAGTCCCTCAGAGCCTCTTCAGTCTCCTCAGACCATCTCTTAACATGGTCTGGCTGGCTGCCTGTGGAAAAGTGGTTTGTAGGCTGGAGATAAACCAGGTGTGGTCTGATCTCCACAGGGAGGATGATGACTATGCATCCTTGGTGTTTGCAGTAAGTCCAGTATGTTATTGTCTCTGGTGTGGTAGGTGACATACTGGGTTAAAGTGGGCAAAGTGGAGGATGGAGAGGTGTGATTAAAGTCCCCAGAGATGAGGGTGAGGGTGTTTGGTCTGTAGCCAGCTGACTGCAGAGTGCAGGGTCTCACATGCAAAGGCTGATTATTACAGTTGGCCTGACACAGGCAGACTAATGCAGCACCATTCTTTAACAGTTACTATGGCGAGGGGAGGAGGCAGAACATGTTTCTTTGATCTTCCCTTGCTGCTGATTGGACCTCTGGATCAAAGGGCGTTCCTCTGGTGCTGCTTTGGTGATTCCATCAGTCCATATATTAGACTCTGATATGTCTATATAAGTAAGATCAGGATTGTGCAGACGTAATTCGACATCAGAGCAAGAACAATGAACAACACAGAGGCAAGTACACAGACCAACATTTTGGTCAACAAGGACCTTCTCAGGCATCCACCTGACATCCATGCAGTGGCTTAATCTAGAGGCTGGATCACTGGACCCGAGAACAAAACCCAAACTGACGGAGATGTGTTTGGAATTAATCGATGTTGCAGCAACACACATCTTTGAGCTCTTGCAGTGTGAGAGTGATGGTGTGAGCATTATGTGTGTGCCAAAGGACCAGGTGTCTAAGTGTCTTGGAGACATGGGCAGCCTCATAGCACAGACATTGGCTGAGAAGATGGGTGTTAAGGGTGACACCCAGACCTCGAGCACACAGACAACTGACAGAGCTCATAGTTGATGAGGTTACAGAGAAGGTGAACAACTAGCTCTCTAGCTTGGAGGAGTGTGAGAAAGCTTTTCCCCGGAGTGTGAGGATCATCGCACAAAACGTGGTAAGTAATTTGTAACATTATGCCCAGGATACCAAAGTCCATGAAATCCAGGAAAGTGACCCTGGTTAATGAGTTTGAATGCACTTCTAATGAGGAAGTCCTCCTCATTAGAACTGCATCTTGTTGCCAGAATAATAATACTGTAAAATTTAAAGCAAACCCTTTATAGTGTACCAAATGAAGAATGTTCTACATCTGTCACAGATACTGAGGACAGACACTCTTCACAGATGGAGATCTGCTTGGTAACTAATGAAGGAAGTCAAACATATGTCACAGATACTGAGGATGACAGACACTCTCCCCAGATGGAGATGTGCTTGGTAACTAATGAAGATAGTCTTACATCAGTCACCCATACTGAGGATGACAGACACTCTTCACAGACGGAGATCTGCTTGGTACCTAATGAAGATAGTCCTACATCAGTCACACAAACTGAGGATGACAGACACTCTTCACAGATGGAGATCTGCTTGGTAACTAATGAAGATAGACCTACATCTGTCCCAGATACTGAGGACAGACACTCTTCACAGACGGGAGATCTGCTTCGTACCTAATGAAGATAGTCCTGCATCTGTCACAGATACTGAGGATGACAGACACTCTTCAGAGACGGAGGTCTGCTTGGTACCTAATGACGAAATTCAGTCATCTGTCACAGATACTGAGGACAGACACTCTTCACAGATGGAGATCTGCTTGGTAACTAATGAAGATATTCTTACATCTGTCACAGATACTGAGGATGACAGACACTCTTGACAGATGGAGATCTGCTTGGTACCTACTTAAGATAGTCCGACATATGTCACAGATACTGAGGATGACAGACACTCTTCACAGACGGAGATCTGCTTTGTAACTAATGAAGATAGTCCTACATCTGTCACAGATACTGAGCACAGACACTCGTCACAGACGGACATCTGCTTGGTAACTAATGAACATAGTCCTGCATCTGTCACAGATACTGAGTGCATACACTCTTCACTCATCACAGACGGAGATCTGCTTGGTAACTAATGAAGATAGTCCGACATCTGTCACAGATACTGAGAACAGACACTCTTCCCAGATGGAGATCTGCTTGGTAACTAATGAAGATATACCTACATATGTCACAGGTACTAAGAACAGACACTCTTGACAGATGGAGATCTACTTGGTAACTAATGAAGATAGACCTACATATGTCACAGATACTAAGGACAGACACTCTTCACAGACGGAGATCTGCTTGGTAACTAATGAAGATAGACCTACATATGTCACAGGTACTAAGAACAGACACTCTTGACAGATGGAGATCTACTTGGTAACTAATGAAGATAGACCTACATATGTCACAGATACTGAGAACAGACACTCTTCCCAGATGGAGATCTGCTTGGTAACTAATGAAGATAGACCTACATATGTCACAGATACTAAGGACAGACACTCTTCACAGACGGAGATCTGCTTGGTACCTAATGAAGATAGTCCTACATCAGTCACAGATACTCAGGATGACAGACACTCTTCACAGACGGGAGGTCTGCTTGGTACCTTATGAAGATAGTCCTACATCTGTCACAGATACAGAGGATTACTGAAACTCTTCACAGACGGAGATCTGCTTGGTACCTACTGAAGATAGTCCTACATCTGTCACAGATACAGAGGATGACTGAAACTCTTCACAGACGGAGATCTGCTTGGTACCTACTGAAGATAGTCTTACATCTGTCACAGATACTGAGGATGACAGACACTCTTCACTCTTCACAGATGGAGATCTTCTTGGTACCTAATGAAGATAGTCCTGCATCTGTCACAGATACAGAGGATGACTGAAACTCTTCACAGACGGAGATCTGCTTGGTACCTAATGAAGATAGTCCTGCATCTGTCACAGATACTGAGGATGACAGACACTCTTCAGAGACGGAGGTCTGCTTGGTACCTAATGACGAAATTCAGTCATCTGTCACAGATACTGAGGACAGACACTCTTCACAGATGGAGATCTGCTTGGTACCTACTGAAGATAGTCCTACATCTTTCACAGATACTAAGGACAGACACTGTTCACAGACGGAGATCTGCTTGGTAACTAATGAAGATAGTCCAACATATGTCACAGATATGGAGGATGACAGACACTCTTCGCAGATGGAGATCTGCTTGGTACCTACTGAAGATAGTCCTACATCTTTCACAGATACTAAGGACAGACACTGTTCACAGACGGAGATCTGCTTGGTAACTAATGAAGATAGTCCTACATCTGTCACAGATACTGAGGATGACTGACACTCTTCACAGATGGAGATCTGCTTGGTACCTAATGAAAATAGTCCAACTTGTCACAGATACTGAGGACACACACTCTTCACTGAAGAATATCTGCTTGGTAACTAATGAAGGTAGTCCAAAATTGAATTAGTTCTTTCTTTTTCCATGCTGAACATGGGAAAAGCACCGTACAGTCCTCAACATGGGAAAAGCACTGTTCAGTCCTGGTGAGTACAGTGTCCTCCACACTGAAGTTAATGTAATCCGTTATACAGTCTGTGAGGTTGTCGATGTCCTCCCCGTGAGGATCACAGAACTCCTTCCACACAGTTGACTCAAAACAGTCCCTCAGAGCCTCTTCAGTCTCCTCAGACCATCTCTTAACTGTGCGGGTCACAGCTGGCTGCCTGTGGAAAAGTGGTTTGTACACGGGCTGGAGATAAACCAGGTTGTGATCTGATCTCCACAGGGGAGGGAGGGGTGATGACTTGTATGCATCCTTGGTGTTTGCATACAGTAAGTCCAGTATTTTATTGTCTCTGGTGTGGCAGGTGACATACTGGGTGAAAGTGGGCAAAGTGGAGGATGGAGAGGTGTGATTAAAGTCCCCAGAGATGAGGAGGAGGGCCTGAGGGTGTTTGGTCTGTAGCCAGCTGACTGGAGAGTGCAGGGTCTCACATGCAAAGGCTGATTATTACAGTTGGCCTGACACAGGCAGACGAATGCAGCACCATTCTTTAACAGTTCCTATGGCAACGAGGGGGAGGAGGCAGAACATGTTCCTTTGATCTTCCCTTGCTGCTGATTGGACCTCTGGATCAAAGGACGTTCCTCTGGTGCTGCTTTGGTGATTCCATCAGTCCATATATGGACATAGACTCTGATATGTCTATATAAGTAAGATCAGGATTGTGCAGACTTAATTCAACATCAGAGCAAGAACAATGAACAACACAGAGGCAAGTACACAGACCAACATTTTGGTCAACAAGGACCTACTCAGGCGTCCACCTGACATCCATGCAGTGGCTTAATCTAGAGGCTGGATCACTGGACCCAAGAACAAAACCCAAACTGACGGAGATGTGTTTGGAATTAATCGATGTTGCAGCAACACACATCTTTGAGCTCTTGCAGTGTGAGAGTGATGGTGCGAGCATTATGTTTGTGCCAAAGGACCAGGTGTCTAAGTGTCTTGGAGACATGGGCAGCCTCATAGCACAGACATTGGCTGAGAAGATGGGTGTTAAGGGTGACACCAAGAGCTCGAGCACACAGATACTGACAGAGCTCATAGTTGATGAGGTTACAGAGAAGGTGAACAACTAGCTCTCTAGCTTGGAGGAGTGTGAGAAAGCTTTTCCCCGGAGTGTGAGGATCATCGCACAAAACATGTGGTAAGTAATTTGTAACATTATGCCCAGGATACCAAAGTCCATGAAATCCAGGAAAGTGACCCTGGTTAATGAGTTTGAATGCACTTCTAATGAGGAAGTCCTCCTCATTAGAACTGCATCTTGTTGCCAGAATAATAATACTGTAAAATTTAAAGCAACCCCTTTATAGTGTACCAAATGAAGAAAGTCCTACGTCTGTCACAGATGAGTCGGTGTTAGAACCCCACAATTCAGTCTCAGAACCCCAAAAGTGAGTGTCAGAACCCCAAAAGTACTCAGAACCCCAAAAGTCAGTGTTAGAACCCCAAAAGTAGTCAGAACCCCAAAAGTCAGTGTTAGAACCCAAAAATTCAGTCTCAGAACCCAAAAAGTCAGTGTTAGAACCCTAAAAGTGGTCAGTATTAGAACCCCAAAAGTAGTCAGAACCCCAAAAGTAGTCAGAACCCCAAAAGTCAGTGTCAGAACCCCAAAAGTCAGTTTTAGAACCCCAAAAGTAGTCAGAACCCCAAAAGTCAGTGTTAGAACCCCAAAATTCAGTCTCAGAAACCCAAAAGTGAGTGTCAGAACCCCAAAAGTAGTCAGAACCCCAAAAGTCAGTGTTAGAGCCCAAAAAGTAGTCAGAACCCCAAAAGTCAGTGTTAGAACCCCAAAATTCAGTCTCAGAACCCCAAAGGTGAGTGTCAGAACCCCAAAAGTGGTCAGAACCCCAAAACTCAGTGTTAGAACCCAAAAGGAGTCAGAACCCCAAAAGTCAGTGTTAGAACCCCAAAATTCAGTCTCAGAACCCCAAAAGTCGGTGTCAGAACCCCAAAAGTAGTCAGAACCCCAAAAGTGAGTGTCAGAACCCCAAAAGGAGTCAGCACCCCAAAAGTCGGTGATAGAACCCCACAATTCAGATTCAGAACCCCAAAAGTCAGTGTCAGAACCCCAAAAGTAGTCAGAACCCCAAAAGTCAGTGTTAGAACCCCAAAAGTAGTCAGAACCCCAAAAGTCAGTGTTAGAACCCCGAAATTCAGTCTCAGAACCCCAAAAGTCAGTGTTAGAACCCCAAAATTAGCCAGAACACCAAAAGTCAGTGACAGAACCCCAAAAGGAGTCAGAACCCAAAAACTCAGTTTAAGAACCCCAAAAGTAGTCAGTGTTAGAACCCCAAAAGCAGTCAGAACACCAAAAGTAGTCAGAACCCCAAAAGTCAGTGTCAGAACCCCAAAAGTAGTCCGAACCCCAAAAGTCAGTTTCAGAACACCAAAATAGTCAGAACCCCGAAAGTCAGTGTTAGAACCCCAAAATTCAGTCTCAGAACCCCAAAAGTGAGTGTCAGAACCCCAAAAGTAGTCAGAACCCCAAAAGTCAGTGTTAGAACCCCAAAAGTAGTCAGAAACCCATAAGTCAGTGTCAGAACCCCAAAAGTAGTCAGAACCCCAAAAGTCAGTGTAAGAACCCCAAAAGTAGTCAGAACCCCAAAAGTCAGTGTTAGAACCCCAAAAGTAGTCAGAACCCCAAAAGTCAGTGTTAGAACCCCAAAATTCAGTCTCAGAACCCCAAAAGTCAGTGTTAGAACCCCAAAAGTAGTCAGAACCCCAAAAGTCAGTGTTAGAACCCCAAAAGTAGTCAGAACCCAAAAAGTCAGTGTTAGAACCCCAAAAGTAGTCAGTGTTAGAACCCCAAAAGTAGTCAGAACCCCAAAAGTAGTCAGAACCCCAAAAGTCAGTGTCAGAACCCCAAAAGTCAGTTTTAGAACCCCAAAAGTAGTCAGAACCCCAAAAGTCAGTGTTAGAACCCCAAAATTCAGTCTCAGAACCCCAAAAGTCAGTGTCAGAACCCCAAAAGTAGTCAGAACCCCAAAAGTCAGTGTTAGAACCCCAAAAGTAGTCAGAACCCCAAAAGTCAGTGTTAGAACCCCAAAATTCAGTCTCAGAACCCCAAAAGTGAGTGTCAGAACCCCAAAAGTAGTCAGAACCTCAAAACTCAGTGTTAGAACCCCAAAAGGAGTCAGAACCCCAAAAGTCAGTGTTAGAACCCCAAAATTCAGTCTCAGAACCCCAGAAGTCAGTGTCAGAACCCCAAAAGTAGTCAGAACCCCAAAACTCAGTGTTAGAACCCCAAAAGTAGTCAGCACCCCAAAAGTCGGTGTAAGAATGCCAAAAGTAGTCAGAACCCCAAAAGTAGTCAGTGTTAGAACACCAAAATTCAGTCTAAGACCCCCCAAAGTGAGTGTCAGAACCCCAAAAGTCAGTGTTAGAACCCCAAAAGTAGTCAGAACCCCAAAAGTCAGTGTTAGAACCCCAAAATTCAGTCTCAGAACCCCAAAAGTCAGTGTTAGAACCCCAAAAGTAGTCAGAACCCCAAAAGTCAGTGTTAGAACCCCAAAAGTAGTCAGAACCCAAAAAGTCAGTGTTAGAACCCCAAAAGTAGTCAGTGTTAGAACCCCAAAAGTAGTCAGAACCCCAAAAGTAGTCAGAACCCCAAAAGTCAGTGTCAGAACCCCAAAATTCAGTCTTAGAACCCCAAAAGTAGTCAGAACCCCAAAAGTCAGTGTTAGAACCCCAAAATTCAGTCTCAGAACCCCAAAAGTCAGTGTCAGAACCCCAAAATTAGTCCGAACCCCAAAAGTCAGTGTTAGAACCCCAAAAGTAGTCAGAACCCCAAAAGTCAGTGTTAGAACCCCAAAATTCAGTCTCAGAACCCCAAAAGTGAGTGTCAGAACCCCAAAAGTAGTCAGAACCTCAAAACTCAGTGTTAGAACCCCAAAAGGAGTCAGAACCCCAAAAGTCAGTGTTAGAACCCCAAAATTCAGTCTCAGAACCCCAGAAGTCAGTGTCAGAACCCCAAAAGTAGTCAGAACCCCAAAACTCAGTGTTAGAACCCCAAAAGTAGTCAGCACCCCAAAAGTCGGTGTTAGAACCCCAAAATTCAGTCTCAGAACCCCAAAACTCAGTGTCGGAACCCCAAAAGTCAGTGTTAGAACCCCAAAAGTAGTCAGAACCCCAAAAGTCAGTGTTAGAACCCCAAAATTCAGTCTCAGAACCCCAAAAGTCAGTGTCAGAACCCCAAAAGTAGTCAGAACCCCAAAACTCAGTTTTAGAACCCCAAAAGTAGTCAGAACCCCAAAAGTCAGTGTTAGAACCCCAAAATTCAGTCTCAGAACCCCAAAACTCAGTGTCAGAACCCCAAAAGTAGTAAGAACCCCAAAAGTCAGTGTAAGAACCCCAAAAGTAGTCAGAACCCCAAAAGTCAGTGTTAGAACCCCAAAAGTAGTCATTGTTAGAACCCCAAAAGTATTCAGAACCCCAAAAGTATTCAGAACCCCAAAAGTCAGTGTCAGAACCCCAAAAGTCAGTTCTAGAACCCCAAAAGTAATCAGAACCCCAAAAGTCAGTGTTAGAACCCCAAAATTCAGTCTCAGAACACCAAAGGTGAGTGTCAGAACCCCAAAAGTAGTCAGAACCCCAAAAGTCAGTGTTAGAACCCCAAAAGTAGTCAGAACCCCAAAAGTCAGTGTTAGAACCCCAAAAGTGAGTGTCAGAACCCCAAAAGTAGTCAGAACCCCTAAACTCAGTGTTAGAACCCCAAAAGGAGTCAGAACCCCAAAAGTCATTGTTAGAACCCCAAAATTCAGTCTCAGAAACCCAAAAGTGAGTGTCAGAACCCCAAAAGTAGTCAGAACCCCAAAAGTCAGTGTTAGAGCCCAAAAAGTAGTCAGAACCCCAAAAGTCAGTGTTAGAACCCCAAAATTCAGTCTCAGAACCCCAAAAGTGAGTGTCAGAACCCCAAAAGTGGTCAGAACCCCAAAACTCAGTGTTAGAACCCAAAAGGAGTCAGAACCCCAAAAGTCAGTGTTAGAACCCCCAAAATTCAGTCTCAGAACCCCAAAAGTCGGTGTCAGAACCCCAAAAGTAGTCAGAACCCCAAAACTCAGTGTTAGAACCCCAAAAGTAGTCAGCACCCCCAAAGTCAGTGTTAGAACCCCAAAATTCAGATTCAGAACCCCCAAAAGTCAGTGTCAGAACCCCAAAAGTAGTCAGAACCCCAAAAGTCAGTGTTAGAACCCCAAAAGTAGTAAGAAACTCAAAAGTCAGTATTAGAACTCCATAATTCATCTCAGATCCATAAAAGTCAGTGTTAGAACCCCAAAATTCAGTCAGAACCCCAAAAGTCAGTGTCAGAACCCCAAAAGTAGTCAGAACCTCAAAACTCAGCGTTAGAACCCCACAAGAAGTCAGTGTTAGAACCCCAAAGTAGTCAGTGAGAACCCCCAAAAGTAGTCAGAACCCCAAAACTCAGTGTCAGAACACCAAAAGTAGTCAGAACCCCAAAAGTCAGTTTCAGAACACCAAAAGTAGTCAGAACCCCAAAAGTCAGTGTTAGAACCCCAAAATTCAGTCTCAGAACCCCAAAACTCAGTGTCAGAACCCCAAAAGTAGTCAGAACCCCAAAAGTCAGTGTTAGAACCCCAAAAGTAGTCAGAACCCCAAAAGTCAGTGTTAGAACCCCAAAATTCAGTCTCAGAACCCCAAAAGTCAGTGTTAGAACCCCAAAAGTAGTCAGAACCCCAAAAGTCAGTGTTAGAACCCCAAAAGTCAGTGTTAGAACCCCAAAATTCAGTCTCAGAACCCCAAAAGTGAGTGTCAGAACCCCAAAAGTAGTCAGAACCCCAAAAGTCAGTGTTAGAACCCTAAAAGTAGTCAGAACCCCAAAAGTCAGTGTTAGAACCCCAAAATTCCGTCTCAGAACCCCAAAACTCAGTGTCAGAACCCCAAAAGTGATTGTCAGAACCCCAAAAGTCAGTGTTAGAACCCCAAAAGTAGTCAGAACCCCAAAAGTCAGTGTTAGAACCCCAAAATTCAGTCTCAGAACCCCAAAAGTCAGTGTTAGAACCCCAAAAGTAGTCAGAACCCCAAAAGTCAGTGTTAGAACCCCAAAAGTAGTCAGAACCCCAAAAGTCAGTGTTAGAACCCCAAAAGTAGTCAGTGTTAGAACCCCAAAAGTAGTCAGAACCCCAAAAGTCAGTGTTAGAACCCCAAAATTCAGTCTCAGAACCCCAAAAGTCAGTGTCAGAACCCCAAAAGTAGTCAGAACCCCAAAACTCAGTTTTAGAACCCCAAAAGTAGTCAGAACCCCAAAAGTCAGTGTTAGAACCCCAAAATTCAGTCTCAGAACCCCAAAACTCAGTGTCAGAACCCCAAAAGTAGTCAGAACCCCAAAAGTAGTCAGAACCCCAAAAGTCAGTGTTAGAACCCCAAAAGTAGTCATTGTTAGAACCCCAAAAGTATTCAGAACCCCAAAAGTATTCAGAACCCCAAAAGTCAGTGTCAGAACCCCAAAACTCAGTGTTAGAACCCCAAAAGTAGTCAGAACCCCAAAAGTCAGTGTTAGAACCCCAAAATTCAGTCTCAGAACCCCAAAAGTCAGTGTCAGAACCCCAAAAGTAGTCAGAACCCCAAAAGTCAGTGTTAGAACCCCAAAAGTAGTCAGAACCCCAAAAGTCAGTGTTAGAACCCCAAAAGTAGTCAGAACCCCTAAACTCAGTGTTAGAACCCCAAAAGTAGTCAGAACCCCAAAAGTCAGTGTTAGAACCCCAAAATTCAGTCTCAGAACCCCAGAAGTCAGTGTCTGAACCCCAAAAGTAGTCAGAACCCCAAAACTCAGTGTTAGAACCCCAAAAGTAGTCAGCACCCCAAAAGTCGGTGTTAGAACCCCAAAATTCAGTCTCAGAACCCCAAAAGTCAGTGTCAGAACCCCAAAAGTAGTCAGAACCCCAAAAGTCAGTGTTAGAACCCCAAAATTCAGTCTCAGAACCCCAAAAGTCAGTGTCAGAACCCCAAAAGTAGTCAGAACCCCAAAACTCAGTTTTAGAACCTCAAAAGTAGTCAGAACCCCAAAAGTCAGTGTTAGAACCCCAAAATTCAGTCTCAGAACCCCAAAACTCAGTGTCAGAACCCCAAAAGTAGTCAGAACCCCAAAAGTCAGTGTAAGAATGCCAAAAGTAGTCAGAACCCCAAAAGTAGTCAGTGTTAGAACCCCAAAAGTATTCAGAACCCAAAAGTAGTCAGAACCCCAAAAGTCAGTGTCAGAACCCCAAAGTAGTCAGAACCCAAAAGTCAGTTTCAGAACCTCAAAAAGTAGTCAGAACTCCAAAAGTCAGTGTTAGAACCCCAAAATTCAGTCTCAGAACCCCAAAAGTCAGTGTCAGAACCCCAAAAGTAGTCAGAACCCCAAAAGTCAGTGTTAGAACCCCAAAAGTAGTCAGAACCCCCAAAGTCAGTGTTAGAACCCCAAAATTCAGTCTCAGAACCCCAAAAGTCAGTGTCAGAACCCCAAGTAGTCAGAACCCCAGTCAGTGTTAGAACCCCAAAAGTAGTCAGAACCCCCAAAAAGTCAGTGTTAGAACCCCAAAATTCAGTTCAGAACCCCAAAAGTCAGTGTCAGAACCCCAGTGTCAGAACCCCAAAAGTCAGTGTTAGCAAAAAGCAGCAAAATCAGTGTTAGAACCCCATTTGTCTCGCAGTTGTCAGCCAGTGTCAGAACAAAGTCATGTTAGAACGCTGCAGTCAGTGTTAGAACTGTCCCCCATCATGTTAGCAAGTCAGAGTGCGCTGGTGGCAGTTTTTGTTCTTCCAGCTCGCTCAGTGTCGCCGTCTCAGTTTCATATCTTTTAGCCTGAACCGGTGCCAGATCTCCCTGGTGTACCCCTGTGTCAGTGTCTTTTGTCTCGCGATGATATCAAATGAAAGATAAAAGCCCTTGTTTCAACAATGTGGTTTTAGAGTTAGAATATTAAAGATTTAACTTTTTTCCTGTTGATAAATATGCCCAAATCGCAGTCACCATTTTAACAGTATCTTTGATTGAAGAAAAATTTTAAAACAAAATTATAATATCCCAATTTTTTTTTTTCACTTTATTTTTTTTTAACATTAGATTATTGTACAAGTAAAAGGGTTGACACCTCGGTAACAGGATTGACACAGTAATTGAAATGGTTATACAGCTTGTTCAAGTTTGTTTGTGTAATGGATTTTTTAAGGTGATATGGAGATAGATGACAGTCATAAATTTAATGTGACATATCAGAATATTTTGTTGACATGTTTGCTTTTTAAATCCATTCAAAATTAGTGAAAAACACTTGTGCTTTAATATTAAAGTTTTTATTTTCTTATTTGGGTTTTTTCTGCTTTTTATCTATTTTATTTATGTATTCATTTCAGAGTTTAGACAGAGGGACACAAAATTGCAAGCTTTCCTAGAATGATCCAACTAAGCAATAATGTGTAAGAATCTGAATAGAGCAAATATTAAATTACTTTTTCTCTCTTGTAGATACCTGGCCACTGGTGACTCATACCGGACTATTGCCAATAGCTTCCGTGTTGGTGTTTCCAGTGTGTCAGTGATCGTGCCAGATGTTGTGTCTGCCATTTGGGACTGCCTTGTGGGGGAGTTCATGGCTGTTCCCACCACTGAGGAGTGGAGGTCCATCGCAGAGAGGTTTGAGGAGCGGTGGAACTTTCCTCTCTGCTGCGGTGCTTTGGATGGGAAGCATGTCAGGATCAAAGCTCCTGACAACTCTGGGTCCCAGTTTTTTAACTACAAGGGGACATTTTCCATCGTCCTCTTGGCTGTGGTGGATGCCAACTACTGCTTCCGGGTGGTAGATGTCGGGGAGGCCCAGCGATGGTGGCATCCTGGCCAACTCTGCCTTTGGTCTGGCCCTCCACTCTGGCACCCTCCAGCTGCCTGCTGACCATCTGCTGCCTGGAGCTGACCACAGGGGACCCCAGCCGCCGCGTCTTTGTGGCTGATGAGGCTTCCACTCGGAGAAACCTTATGAGGCCATTCCCGAGGCGCACCCATGCCAGGGACCAAAGGGTGTTCAGCTACCGAATGTCACGGGCACGGCTGGTGGTTGAGTGTGCCTTTGGTATCCTGGCATCTCAGTGGGGCTGTACCAGCGTGCTCCAGAGGTCCAGCCAGATGTCCCAGACAAGTGTGTCAAGGCAACATGCGTGCTCCACAACTTCCTGAGGATGTCGACCACTACGCCTGCGGTGAGGGGCATCAGTCCAGGTGGAGACGTGGAGACGCTGCCAGGTCTTGGCAGAGTTTCAGCCAACAACTCGGGACGAGAGGCCATCAGGGTGCGGGAGACCTTCTCGTCCTACTTCTCTGCAGAGGAGCAGTCCAGTGGCAGGCCAACATTTAGTGCATGAGCACACCTCCAAGCAGCTCTTTTCAGAGCCACCCAAACATCCTAAAGAGCAAACGTCCTGCAGAATCACCACACAGTCCCAGAAATAAAATGAAAGCATGAATGTCAGCACAGCATGTTTTATGTATTATATAGCCTTTTAGCAGATGTATTACAATTTAGGTTGTAGGCCTGTCACAATCAATAAATCATTTAATGAATGAATAAAAACAAGCTTATTAATTTTGCCGGCCTTGATGTACTGACAGGTATGTGTGTGTTTGTTTTCCTCCTCCTCCTCTCTCTAACATACACACTGGATGAGAGGAGTTCACTCTGTGCATTTGTCTAATAGAGCTATTTTAAAGCTTTGACATTCCAATCTTGAAAAATTAAACTTTATTGCTATTGTGCCATATTTTATCATTGCATTAACTTAAAAAACTGTGCCAAAATAATATAGACAATAATATTATCTGCAATATTTGTAGCGCAATTATCGTCCAGCAGAATTTATTATCGTGACAGGCCTATTATGTTGTAATTAATATTTAAAAATTGCATAATCTTTTATTTATAAAAAACAATAACATAGCTAGTTAATTTTCAAAAACTAATCATTGATAAAATGGCAATATGTCTGCCAAAACCAATTTCTGTTACGTTCTTGATGTCAGCTGTCATTTTTAAAACACCACAACCCTCCTCATTGCACAGCAGCAATGGTCAGGATTCTTCTGTTTGTCCCATCGTCCTCTGCATCAACTCCTCTTTCTTCCAGATCCACTCAACATCTCCAGCTCTCCCCTTTTCATCCAGGAAATCACAGGTATCAATAAAAAGGAAAAATCAAACAGCTTCTGCATGTCCTGCATCTGTAATGTAGGCTAGAACTCACTTTAAAGGCAACTTTTGCAGAAGCAGCCATACTGTTTCTGCTTATTATTAAATTAGTTGTGTTTTTATGACAGATCCAGGTTGAATGTCTGACCCTTGGCAGTTTTGGAAATTAAAATCAAGTGGTCATAGACTTTTTTATAAACATATTTACTTATATAACAAATCTTAAGTCTGATAATTGTCTATAGAGATATGATAAAAGACAGCCAAAGCAATGCAGTTAATACATTTATTAGAAAAATATGTTTAAAAATAATCGAAATCATATAAAAATATAAAATTCTTTGATAAATTAAAAACAAAAAAACAAAAAAAAAAAACAGAAGAGCCCCAGTGACACATACTTGGGGCCACTATTCCTCGATAGCCAGCTCGTTCCCTGCAGAAATTGGAACCCCACGAGCTAATAAGCTACTCGGCTGGTTCCAGATTGAGCACAACTGTGCTAGCTTCATAAATAAGTTTATGAATTTGGAATTTTACAAGGGCCTTCACCTGGGGCTCCAATTTCTCCAGGGAAGGAGCGAGGCTATCGAGGAATAATTGATCCTGAGCGGACAGGTTGTGGTGCGGGAGGATGAGGCTGGTCCTGCTGGTTCCGCTGCAGCCTCTGGTTGCGTATTTCCTGGAGTTCTTCCAGGAGCAGCCTCTGGATCTCCATGTTTCTGCGGTTCTCATCCTCCTGCACCCTTTTGGTTCTCTTCCTTCCTGAATGTCAAAGAAACACAATGCATAA
The DNA here is from genome assembly GCA_036419115.1 of Scarus forsteni. Classification (NCBI taxonomy): domain Eukaryota; kingdom Metazoa; phylum Chordata; class Actinopteri; order Labriformes; family Labridae; genus Scarus; species Scarus forsteni. The sequence continues at coordinate 49,922 of JAZDUH010000257.1, forward strand.
AATCAATGTGTGTGTGATGATGCAAAATCTTTGCACCTGATGTAAAAAAAAATAAAAGGCCAAAATTAGTCATGTACATACCACTCCGAGGTGTCAACAATGAGGCGGGGGCAGCAGCAGGGGCAGAAGAAGAAGGGCCGGGAGTCGGGGAAGTTGGTGGAGCCGGTGTGGAGACAGCAGGCTCCTCCTCAGGAAATTCTTCTTCTGCATTTATGACAAAAATGTATGAATTTTACAAACACATAATAATACACTCAAATCAAACAGTTCAGTCACAGTAATACCAAGTATCCACATTTTTTTTTTTAAATGTTGATTAGTTGAGGCTGTGAAAAATAAATATATTTGCTGAGTCTGACAGCAGGCATCCTCCTACATGATGGTGTATTTTTTAAACAAACCTCTCTGGGACGGGCCTGCTGTCTCTCCTTCTTCCTCCGACTCCCTACTCTGGGGGGTCTAATCCTCCTTGACCGCCTGCTCCATGTTCCCACTTGTTGGAGCAATAAAGGGGTCGAGGAAAGAAAGGACCCCCAGGTACTTCCACTTCCTTCCTGTCCCTGCTGCTGCCCCACTCTTGGGGAGCTTTTTTCTCTTTCTCGTGTATGTATCCCTGAGGCTCTTCCACTTTGTTTTACACCTTTCAGCTGTAAAAACATAATGTACGTAAATCAATTCATTTTAAATAGCTGCCTTTATTAATTGTTGAATGAACAAGACAGGTGAAGTTATGTCAGTAAAGCCAGCCATGCTGGGGTTATGCAGTTATAACTTCAACTGTACAACAGACTGAAAAAAAGTGATGCAATGCGAGCAGGACAGAGAAAAAAACCTTACTTGGTTCTCTGAGTTCCTGGCTGATGCTCACCCAGGCCTGGTCTTTCCTGCGCCTGTCCTTGTATAAAGGACAGGACACATCATAGATCTCTAGGTGGGCAGCGACGCGATGATCAGCCTCTCCTCCATTGTCGCTGAGTGAAGATCAGTAGTGCGCCAAAACCCCAGAATCCTGATAGGCTGATAGGCTGTCCCGGCGCATCAACACACTCACTCGCTCCAAAAGCGTTCAATTATTTCAACTCGGCGTCAAATGTTGAGCGGTGAGCATTTTTCACTGGAAGCGCTCAGCGCTTGATGCCGCTAAATGCACGCCACGATGCAGCGTCAATTGCATCTTTAAATTGACTTTGTATGTAATATCAACGCGTGAAAAAATTCACGACACTTTTGGTGGGAACATGCCGTTAGAGGCTGTTCACTTCTAATTAAATACCCTACTGAGTGAGTGAACAGCAAAATCAGCAAGTGATCAAAATTTGCCATTTGTGACTGGATTTCACTTTTTAGCACATGAATAGTTTTCATTCAACAGAGTCCACACCGTTCTTTTGAAATGAATTAAGATATATCTTATTATATCAACTATAAACACCAATTATACCTTATGAGATTAAGACCAACCTCTAAAATTATAAACACTGATCAAAGGTGTAAATAATGTTGACTTGATGAAACCTAATGTGGATTTCTGAAACTTACCACATGAAAAAAAAAGCAGAGAAGACCTTCAGACCACAAAGATTGACAAAACTGGTGTCAATTCTGTGTTAATTGTGTTAAGTGTTAATTCTGAAAATTTAAATGTAAGAAAAACATGATTAAACAAAATGATAAAAACAAGAAGCAGCTGTCATTGAGACATTCCACCACGGTGGCGCAGCAGGTAGTGCACGTGCCTCATGGCAAGAAGATACCCAGTCCGACCCCCGGGTCTGGCAAGGCCTTTTCTGGAAGAAGTTTGCATGTTCATCCCGTGCATGTGTGGGTTCTCTCCGGGCACTCCGGCTTCTTCCCACAGACCAGAAACATTCTCATTTAAGTCAATTTGTGACTGTAAACTCAGGTATGAGTGTGAGTGTGAATGGTGGGCTGTCTCTCTGTGTGGCCCTGCGATCATCTGAGGACCAGTTTAGGGCAGAGGTGTAGTCGGTATGCGGTATACGGCGTATACCCACTTATTTTTCTGTCAGCATTGCGTATACCCACTTCTAAACCCCCGCCCGGGAAACCGGGAAAGCTCACAAATGGTCGGCACACCTAGACGGCCAGTGGCCACAGTGCGCGCCACTGAAAATATCAATCAGCAGCCGACCCCATGCCAGACGAACACAAGCCTCCGCGATCGTGAACATCACGGCCGCGCAGCTGACAAAATCAGACGGCCGGTGGCTGCAGCGCGGTGGCTTGTGTTCGTCCGACTGGGGGAGGCTGAAAATATCAATCAGCACCACAATCACACACACCCCCCCCCCCCCCAGCTGCTGCCCGCTCCTCGGCTGCTGCGCGCTACTCGGCTGCACGCTCACCTGCAGCGCAGGTGAATGGAGTTTGTGAAATCAGCGGCGTGTGCCGAGTTCTAGAAATAATAGATGCCGAGAATCAGTCATTTGGCTTGTGAGGAGCGAAGCGGAGAATGCAAAAGTTTGGAAGCGCATGGAAAGTGGACGTTTCAAACCATAAGGGGCTACTGATAAGAAGCCATCTCTCTGGTTTCTCTGCTGAAAAGGGAACTTTTGTGTTGGATTTCTGGCATTGGGTTTTGTGATCTCGATGTGTTTTTTTAGAAGGTTAAAGTTGGGTTTCTTCTGAGTTAATCAACAATCATCAAAATCTTTTTAAAAAAATCTTTATTTAAAATGTGTTAGTTGGGCTCAAAAAAGTAGTTATTTTCAAAATGTAGCCTAATCACTCACATTTTTATTAAATGTATGGGGAGAAAATATAGTTGGCTATGGCACATTTATGATGACTTAAAAGACAGTCTGGGTAACAATTGACTGATTAAAGACAGCAGCTTTATCATCACCAAGTTACTAAGCAGTTTTATAACGCAGCCACAGTGGAGCTAAAGCAGTAATAACACACTAATAGCCTAGTCTGAGAAATAAAGCTACTTTATTTAAAACAAATACTTTCTTAAATTAGACTACATTTTGTATTCACACGATATAAAAGTAAACTATAGATAAGGGAAAAACGTTAAAAAAAAGAGAAAAAAAAAAATGTTTCTGATTGATGTGATGTTTTGGTCCACCATTCAGTTGCTCAGAAAAATTTTGGCCCAAGGCCAAACTTATCTATCGACTCCTGCACTAGAGAGTAGACACTCATGGGCGCTAAGCCCCGAGGGGATGCAGGGGACGAGTCCCCCCCTCCACAAAATAGTCCCCCCAAAAAATATTTTTTATATAACATTTTTTCTCACAGTACCGTGTATTAAAGGTTCAGAACGAGTAACGCTACTTAGAAGCACGTTGTCTGACAACGTAAGTTGTTAAAGAGCAGAACCCCCTCCCCTCAAAATGGTTTGGTCAAAACTTTCTCCAGCGACAGCGTGCGTGCGGCGAGGAGGATGAAGATGAAGGCGGTGAAGGTAAGAAGCATACACACAGTAGATTAACATTACTTTTAATTGTTTAAGTTTGGCCTCAGAATGATATTGAAAGCTTGTCTTGGAGGATAAGGATGGTTATAGATTTAAATTAATATATAGCCTATATATAAATTAATTATAGATCAAGAGTTTGATGAATCAATGAGTTCTCGTCCTGTAGCTTACTCTTTGTCAGTGACACTTTTACATTATTCATCCATCAGACGATCCATTATCTGACTTTACCCTTTGAAAGTTTTTTTGATAGTAATTTTGTCAAAATAAAAATTCAGAGCTTGTCATGCCATGAGTTATCCAAAGTATTTACTTTCTGTGTTTTCTGAAGCTTATAAGCTGGTCTAATGAAGCACTAATGCTCGGATGTGAAGAGAAACATTGTGATATATTTTGCAGAAAGGATTTTCCCGCCTCTATAGTTTTTTATTTTTTTTTGGCTGTGTTCCATCCGATTACGTCATTTTTTCTGTGTCTATATTTGTACGTATTCTGTCTTTGTGCAGGAAAGAAAAGATAGAGGACAATATCAGCCATACTCAAGAGATAAACACATAGACTATTTGATAGACACACCCATAGCAAGACAAATGTGCTCTGTAGTAGCCCATCTTTTCATCATAGTTTGTAATGAATGATGAATCTGTGAATTGTCCTGAGATTTTCTCTCCTCTCTGCCTGATGCAGCAGACTGTGACAGTCAGAGAGGACAGACAGGTGACATGCTGACATCCTCATCCTCTCATATATCACACAGATATCACACTGTATTAGAATTCACTTTAAGCAATTATTTTGCTTCTAATTCAGATTTATTTATTTAGAAAAAAAGTAGTTATACCGTAACTTGGACTTAATATTTACTTTAAAACATCCAGTTTCTGATTACTTCTGACTTTTAAATTCCACTCCTATAATCCTGGAATTGAAACATTTTTTACATGATTATTTAAGTCAGGTGATTTTACACTCAATATTTAATTTAAAAGGTTTGTTAATTTAAGTTTTGTTATATATTCAGAGTTTGTTTTCTTTTTGACAGTTTAATGAAAGCATATGCTTTAAGAATAGTTTGATGTAGCTTGATTATTCATTCAAGTTTTTCTTCTAGTTTTAGAAACTGATTATCTCAATGTCTAAGCTTGTTTGTTATTGTAAAGGTCTTAATTATAACGTTAGAAAAGTTACTTAGCCTTAACTAACCTACATGATCTAGTTTATTTTTATAGTAGCTGGTAGTTGATTTTTAAGTAAGTTAAAACACAAGAATGGGACAAATAGTTTGAGAATCAGCCTAAAACAATATTGAGGTCTAACCAGGCTGTATTTTTCTTGTATAGGGACAGATAGCAATGAAAAGAAAGGGAAACATATTTGACTTTTTTATAAAGAGGCCCAGATCAGGCCCAGACAAGGCCCAGGCAGACCCCAGTCCAGAAAGCAGCAGCTCCCAGCCAGGAGCTAGCCAGGGAAGACAGTATGAGGACAGACAAGGACCAAGTCTACCACCACCAGGTCAGAACATACAGAGGCAGTAAATTGCATCTCCAATTTATTGAAAAGTGAAGCCTTACACTGTAACAAAAGGTGAATTTGACAAATTAAGCCTCATTTTGAATGTTACTAGCTTGAAACAATAGATACATTTCTGTGTGGTATTTTATTGCCGTTCTATTTATTTTGTCTGTAGCCAATCCATGTTTTTTTTTTTTTGTTTTTTACAAAGCTACTGTTAACATTTTGTACATTTTTTGTTAAATTTGGTGTTTTGTGTTAAATAAACTCTCCCAAGTATTTCACTCACTAATCTCCTATGCTTCATCTTAACTTGCTGAAAATATTTCCACTTGGTGATGTAGATTGTTAATGTAAAGAGGGGGTCCCATGTCTTGCTGATGACTATTGTGATCACAGTAGTGTGTGTGAGAGAGAGACAGGGAGATGCATCATTTTTTATTTTTTTTGTTGTAGAAATCAATAATGACTGGCCTGACCTGTGGAGTGCAAAACAAATAGATGAATTCCAATCCAAGAACCCATGGTTGGGATCCAAAAACACAAAATTGGGTGAGTGAGTGTGTGTGTGTGGGGGGGTACCAGTAGTTACATTGTTTGTTTATGCTTCACAGGATGTCTGGTCTGTAGCAGTGTGAACTACATTGGGATCAACAAGGAGCAAAGTGTATCACTCTCAAAAGAATGGATGAACTTTGAACTTCAAGTGTCTGGCCAGGGAAGTAGAACAACAAATCTGTCAGTCTTGAGAAATAAGGTGAGGAAACATGCGTTGTCCAAGGCCCACAATCAGGCTGTGAAGGTGGCAGAGCAACAGAAAAAAGCTGCCATTGAGAATGCAATGGAGACTATGACTGAGTCCTACATGAAGGAAACTGAAGCTGTGTTTCGAACAGCCTACCATCTGGCCAAAAAGAACCGACCCTTTTCTGACCACGAGAGCCTCATTGAGCTTCAGGAACTAAATGGTGTAAAAATGGGCTCAATACTTCATTCACGTTACAGTGCAACACAAATAATAAAACATGTTGCTCGTGAGATGCAGAGCAAAATCCAGAAGCATTATAGCATCATCCAGTAAGTTAGCTGTCCTAATTGACGAGGCATCTTCTTTAAGTCACAAAGCTATCATGACAGTTTCTATCAAAGCATCAATTCAAGAAGAAGATCCTGAGTTCGTATTCCTGGAACTTGTTGAACTGGAAAATCAGAGAGCTGATGGCATAGTACAGGCATTACTTACCTGTTTAACTAATGCTGGCTTTACAGAGGAGTGGCTTAGTGAAAACTGGGTAACATTTGTATCTGATGGAGCCAGTGTAATGCTAGGAAAGAAATCTGGAGTAGCAACCAGGCTGACTTCAAGATTCCCAAAGCTTTTTGTATGGCACTGTATGAACCATAGACTTGAACTTGCTGTGTCAGATGCAGTTGATGAGGTAAACTCTGTCAATCACTTTAAAACTTTTGTCCAGAAGCTATACTCTCTGTATAGTGTTTCAAGCAGAAATGAAGGTGAACTTGCAAATGCAGCAGCTGAAGTAGGCTCTCAGCTTCTTCGCATTGGCAGAATCTTGGATGTACGCTGGGTTGCCAGTAGCTTCCGGACTGTTCGTGCTGTTTGAACATCCCTGGGAGCTCTTGTGCAGCACTTTAAAAATGCTTCCAGTGATGAGATGAGGTCCACCAAAGACAGGCAGGTGTACAGAGGTTTGTTAGACCGTGTTCAAAGTCCAGAATTTATTTGTGACCTTGGGCTCATGTATGACACTCTTCATGAACTATGTTTCCTGTCACAGGAGCTTCAGTCTCGTTCTATAACTCTCCTCAGAGCAGAGCATCTGATGAAACGCTCAATCAGAGTGATTCAGTCATTTAAAGAGAGTCCAGGTGAGAAATATAGTGAGGCTTTAGAAGCAAAACAGACTGGGGAGTATCGGTCTACAGCCCTGAAAACAAATGCAAAGCTGAAGTCAATCAATCCAGGCGGTTTCTACAAAGTCTTGTAAACAATCTAGAGAAGCGCTTTGTCTTTTGAAGATGAGACCATACTGGACCTCAGCATCCTTGACCAACGTAGTGGCCATCAAAGCCAAACATTTGCCATGGTGAAGAACAAAGTAAAGCGACTGTGCAAGCGTTTTAACTTGTGCACAGACCAAGCACTCAATGGGATGCGGGACCTACTAGAAGACCCCAGTAGTGAGCCTGATGACCTAAAACCACTCATAAACTGTATGAAAACATTCCCCCGTGAGTACAGCAGAGTGTGAGAGAAACTTCAGCCTAATGAATAATATATGCTCAGACAAGAGGGCTGTCCTGCTCATCTCAAACATTTCACACTTAATGATGATTAATATTAACGGCCCACCAACTTCCAAGTTTGATCCTGGAAAATATACAGGACCTGGTTAAAGAGTCATCGTACTGCCTCTTCTGTGTGCTCTAGACAGTGCAGTGTGAAAACTCCTGATCTGATGGAGCCAGTGTAATGCTAGGAAAGAAATCTGGAGTAGCTACCAGGCTGACTTCATGATTCCCAAAGCTTTTTGTATGGCACTGTATGAACCATAGACTTGAACTTGCTGTGTCAGATGCAGTTGATGAGGTAAACTCTGTCAATCACTTTAAAACTTTTGTCCAGAAGCTATACTCTCTGTATAGTGTTTCAAGCAAAAATGAGCGTGAACTTGTAAATGCAGCAGCTGAAGTAGGCTCTCAGCTTCTTCGCATTGGCAGAATCTTGGATGTACGCTGGTTTGCCAGTAGCTTCTGGACTGTTCGTGCTGTTTGGACATCCCTGGGAGCTCTTGTGCAGCACTTTAAAAATGCTTCCAGTGATGAGATGAGGTCCACCAAAGACAGGCAGATGTACAGAGGTTTGTTAGACCGTGTTCAAAGTCCAGAATTTATTTGTGACCTTGGGCTCATGTATGACACTCTTCATGAACTAAGTCTCCTGTCACAGGAGCTTCAGTCTCGTTCTATAACTCTCCTCAGAGCAGAGCATCTGATGAAACGCTCAATCAGAGTGATTCAGTCATTTAAAGAGAGTCCAGGTGAGAAATATAGTGAGGCTTTAGAAGCAAAACAGACTGGGGAGTATCGGTCTATAGCCCTGAAAACAAATGCAAAGCTGAAGTCAATCAATCCAGGCCGGTTTCTACAAAGTCTTGAAAACAATCTAGAGAAGCGCTTCTTTTTTGAAGATGAGACCATACTGGACCTCAGCATCCTTGACCAAAGTAAGTGGCCATCGAAGCCAAACATTCGCCATGGTGAAGAACAAGGAAAGCGACTGTGCAAGCGTTTTAACTTGTGCACAGACCAAGCACTCAATGGGATGAGGGAACTACTAGAAGAGCCCAGTAGTGAGCCTGATGACCTAAAACCACTCATAAACTGTATGAAAACATTCCCCGTGAGTACAGCAGAGTGTGAGAGAAACTTCAGCCTAATGAATAATATATGCTCAGACAAGAGGGCTGTCCTGCTCATCACTTAATGATGATTAATATTAACGGCCCACCAACTTCCAAGTTTGATCCTGGAAAATATACAAGGACCTGGTTAAAGAGTCATCGTACTGCCTCTTCTGTGTGCTCTAGACAGTGCAGTGTGAAAACTCCTGCAGAAAGCAAATCTGTCTGGAATATACTGGAGTATGAGCAAAGGTCAGATGGTTAGATGTGCTGGGTTGAGAAAGTGAATGCATATATTTTTTAATAGTTTTTGCATTTATTTTTCATATATTTGCATATATTTAAGTCCTGGGAGCTCTAGCACTTGTTTGTTTTTGTTTTGTTTGAGGTTTTTTTTGGATTGCATATGGTTGTGAATGTGGGTCGCATGCATGCATGCATGTGCCCCAGAGCATGCATGCATGCATGCGTGTGTGTATGGGTATGTATGTGTGTGTGAGAGGGTACTTTATTTTCCTTTGTATTTTATTCACATGTCCTGGTGTAAGTGTCAGCACCCTAGTTGTACTATATGACACAAATGATGTAAATCTAAATTATTTTTTTATTTTTGTTCATTGTAACATATTTTTTGAAAGATTCTGTTCAGCTATTGAAAACTAAATAATTTATTTCAACTTTATGACAGTGCGCTTTTAAGTTTATCTGAATGGTTTTGATGTTTGGAGGAGAATGATTTGTGTTTTATTTAACCCTTGTGCATCCCTTTAAAGGCCCAATATGTAGGATTCCATTTATTCTGCTCTCTAGCTCCCTCTGTGGTCGTTGGTGTAACTGCACTGTCGTAAAACCCAGCGCAGCACAACAGCGTGCATTTGTTTACATAAAGAGGAAGGAGCAGCGAGCCGAAAGGACTGCCAGAGAGACATATAAACCATGTGGACTGATAAGGTACAGTCTGAGCATGTTAATTTCCTAATATATCGTTTTTCAAGCATTAGCAGTCAGTAGCTAGCTCAGTGTTTGCATGTGTATTCTGTAAGTTTGCCCGCAGCTTTTAGCCTGGGGCGAGTGGCTGATGCATAATGGCGACCCAAGAGGGACTCGTTTGTTACCTGCTAGTAGAGAAAACTTTACGTGTTACAAACTTTGTAGACTAAGTTGAGGCCCTCTGAGACATGACAGTGGTAGGATGACTCTCTGCTCTCTGCAAAGCTGCTAAATATGAGACAAAGAAAACGCTGATAATGACGGAGCAGAGCGATGACACAGCTGAGCTAGACCATCATCTACAGTATATGAAACACGTAAAGAATAAACTTCATCAGCTGTGAAAAACTTTAACACGTACGAGTTAGACAGTGGGCGTTTGGTAAAAAGTTACGCTGTAACGTTACGTCTGTTCATTTGTGTAATTTTCTGCTTCCATGTGTATGTTAGACACAGGACTGAGCCTCCACTTCAAACCCCTGAGAAGAGAAGAAGAATCAGAGATGTGGAGGTCTGGAGGAGCAGCAGAGAGATCCAGCTGACCAGAGGAGACCTTCTAATGTGTTTTATGTTATCATGTGCAAAACTCACAAATATAATACTGTGTAACTCATTTTTATTGACATTAATAAAGTATATGTCATATAAACTGCAGACCTACTCATTTCAATAACAAAAAAACTTTATTTGTTCACAAAAGGCAGTTCAAATCTTGGGAGCAGGTTGGTTCAGGACGTTGAATATCGAGTTATTAGGAAATCTGGTTTCTGTCGTGGTGTTTGCTGAAGTACAAAATAAAACTACTTACCATTATACAATTAGAACAAATACAAAAAAAATTAGGCGATAGTAAAACTGAGTGTAGGGCTAAAATAATACATCAGAGATAAAGATCGAATTGGAAAATATAAAAATGCCTGAAAGGCAAGAGAAAAAGTGCTCGGACACTGAATATCATCTTATAGAAGCATGTAGAAATGTTTTTATTCAGAGTAAATATGCAGGATATCAGAAATGATTGAAGAATATTCTCTTGTGTAAATACTTCAGTGTTTGCTAACTTCCAAAATAAAACTGGCCCAAATCTCCCCCTTATTTACTGTATTATACAGAGAAAGAGCTGAAGTGGAAATGAAAGAACTGGCAGCAGGTTTCTGGATCATTGAAGGCTCGGTCCATTTTGAATCCTCATCAGAATAACGGCTTTCTGAAGGTCTTAATGTAACTGTGTTCTTCTGTGTCTTTAAAATCCTATAAACTCCAGCTCTGGATATTTTTGATTGTAGTTCTGTTGATACCTTGAAAGAGAAAAGAAATTTATTTTACAGTTTTTTATTTCACATCTGTGTATTTCGAGTACATTTTGTTGTGTATGAAGATTAGATGGATTGCAATGAGTAAACCTGTTTGTTATTTCACCATGAAAGAATAAAATCTTTATGAATCCCCCAAAAAAAAACATTGTTGCTGTAAATATGGCAGGTATAGAAGAGAGATCATAAATAAAATACAGTATTTATTACACTATTTGATTTATAGGTTTACAGAAGCACACTGCATTGTACCTATTATCATTTAATACAGACTGACAAAAATAATAATACTAATAATAATCTTCACACAGGTCTTTTTTAACTATTTGGATAGATCAAGCACACAAAGGTTCATTAGTGACAGTAAATAGTGAAACTATAATCAGAAACTTTGAGCCCTGCAGACATTTGAGAAAACATCCCTCCTGTTTTCTGACTCCTGTGGTGGTGTTAGTGTCTCCTGTCTGAAGCTGATGCTGATCACCTGAGCTGATACCTGAAATAAATACTGAGGTCAGTGAACTGGACAGAGTATATAATCATCATCTCATGCAGCTGGACAATACGTTTTCTATGTAATCATCTCCAATATTACAGAATAATAGGACATGAGCTAACTTCAGATCATCTGATTGTTGGTTGACAGCCTCTGAAGTGCTCAACACTCAACATCACTGCTGTACTAATCATAATAATAATATCAAATTCTAAATCTAATCGATCATAACTCATAACAATAGCATGTGAGGCTAACAAACATGCTAACAGTAACGACCGAGCCTCGTTACAGTAAGAGCGCATTTCTTTCTTATTTCTTTGATCAGTAAAGTGACAGAATAAAACCCCAGCACCTCAAATCAAGTAACAAACATGTAAAGACTTCTTTACTCACCCTCACAGCAACAGAAGAGCTCTCAGTCTGACTTCAGCCTGTTGATTCACGTAGTTCAAAACATCGCTAAAAGTCCGTCCAATCTTCTCTCTGCTCCGGCTTTTTACTCATTTTTTCCTCCTCTTTCTTTCCCAGTCCTCATCTGTCACAGTCCTCTTTCATATCATAGGCTCAGCTTTCATAAAAACAGGACACACGCGTCTGTGATCCGCTGTTTAAATCGGCCATAAGCTGAACTCCTCCGGAGCCGTACAGCAGTTGAACCGCTTTACGGCAGTAAGCCCCGGCTCGTGCCCAAGAGTTACTGAGCGCCAGCGAAGCTGTCACGGCTGCACAGGGGGAGAGAGGGAGTGACTATTCGCATTATTTACTGACTCTCCACTGTTAGAAGGCCTTGAAAACAGTTAAGATAAGGTGTTAAAGTTACATATTGTTACTTTAACAAAGGCACCAAATAAGTCCCTAAGGTAAAATTTATCAGCTCAGAAAAACAGCCATAAATAAATAATGAATAAATGTATCTTTGGATTTTTTTTTAAATGGACACCTTCAGGAGGTTCAGCTGTAACCATACATAACAAATTTTTATGTTGTTTCAAAGTTTTAACCCCTTCAATGCCAGTTTTGGTGACAAAAGTCCACTTTTGAAAAATACAAAAAAACATAAAAAGTGAAATATTTTTAGTCCTTTGCTTTAAAAATGTCATGTGTTCTGGGTGATTATCAGAGCCTGGGAGTGTCAAAGATTGGCATTTAGATTGAAAATTAATTTGGATGCATGTTTATTTTTGTGCAAAGTCACATTTTGTATAAAAGGCACCAAATAAGTCCCTAAGGTAAAATTTATCAGCTCAGAAAAACAGCCATAAATAAATAATGAATAAATGTATCTTTGGATTTTTTTTACATGGACACCTTCAGGAGGTTCAGCTGTAACCATACATAACAATTTTTAGTGTTGTTTCAAAGTTTTAACCCCTTCAATGCCAGTTTTTGTGAAAAATCCACTTCTAAAATACCAAAAAATACAAAAAGTGATCTTTTTTCATTAAATTGCATTAAAAATGTCATCATTTTGAATTATTTTATCAGAGCCTGGGAGTGTCAAAATAGGCATTTAAATTGATTTGGATGAATGTTAATTTTTTTCATGCAGGGTCAGATGTTGTATAAAATAACCCAAATATGTCCCTATGGTTAAAATACATCAGCCTAGAAAAACTGCCATAAAAAATGTATATATGAATATAACACTCATTTTTTTTTACATAACCACTCTTAGTTACTTAAGCAGTAACTAAACATAACACATTTTTATTTTGTTCCAGAGTGTTAACTTCTTATATGCCAGATTTGTGAAAATGTTGACTTTTAAAAAATGCAAAAAACCCACAAATTAATTATCTTCCATCCTAAGGGCCACATAGTGTGTAATGCCAGGACTTTAGAGATATTTGATATTAACTTTAGAGAGGTCAACAAAAGTAAATACATATTTGTTCCCACAAAACAGCAAAAGGTTATATTAGTATGACCTTGACAAACAATTATGGATGACCTGCGGCTGTGGACGTGCTCGATCTGATGTGCTCTATCTCGCATCAGCCACCAACAGAAACACCATCATTTGATCAGTTTTAGATCAGATAACTCATTTTAATGGTAGTTCAGCTAGATGCTGATATATTAATTAACATCAGTCTTCTCTGGATTAAATTTATTAATGATCTTAATGTTAACATCAGGCTGATTTCTCTATCTGTGGTTGTAATGATTTTCATGGACAGTAACTTTCTTTACAACCACATAGACATGAGGACCCTCTTGAAAACAAGATCACACGTCTCAAGGGGCTAATCTTTGATAAAATTATATTCATCAGAGACAAATATGACAAGGACAGGTCTATGATTGGCCCACGGATCTGTCAGTATCTTCAATTCTTGCTTTTGTCCACTTGTTTCTGCACACCTCCCTTTTTACGATCACATACCAAACATGAGACTGGATCTGCTCACGATCTCCAGGTCTTAAACAGGTTTGTTCCTGCTACTGTTACTGTAAACTCTCTAAAGAAACACCTTCCTGTAGTTAAGTTGGCCCAGTGCTGCTCATGAAGGATTCCTGTTGGACTTTGGAAATATGAGAATATGTGTATTTTATATTTATACAGGTGTGTATGTGTGTAACCGTAAAACAAAGAGTTTGTCTTCAGCCTGCTCGATCATACAGTGTTTTGAGATAACGCTTGTTATGAAATGGTGCTATAAAGATAAAGACTGATTGATTGATTGATAGATTGGTTTATAGATTGATAGATTGACTGATTGGTTGATAGATTGATTGATGGATTGACAAAGAGTCCCAGCTGACTGGTGCAGGCCATGTCTGTATTTGTGGGGGACTAAGTTATTCTAGTCCTTGACTCCCATCCAAATAAGGGACCACATGCTGTGTCTTCTGGTCCACATCATCCTCCATGTCCCCATCTGAGCTGTCTTCATCAGAGGGTCTTCCTCATTTCCCAGTCCAAGGAGGTTGAGGACTTCAGCAGTGCTGTTGCTGTGTCTGCTCAACTTGACCAGGCAGAATGAAATTAGACCCAAACTGATGGACACACATAAATGTGTTTATCTTTGTGCAGACAAAGCTAAACTTTTTCAGGCTGTTGTTTGAGGTCACTGGGGTCAGCTTTGGAAGTTTAAGGTGCAAGATGTTTTTAATATTGGACAAAGAGCATGTGTAAACATGGGTCTGTGAGTGGGTACATGCTGAGGTCAGACTTTTAGCCTGAATGAAAAAGTAAGCATATGTAGCTGCCCCCCTCCAAGCCCCTGCCTTACCCACCCACACACACACACATGCACACACACACCCACACACCAACACATCCCCACATACACAAAAAAACACCCATGCACACACATACCCGCATCAGCTTCACTTATATTGTAAACACTGAAAAAACAATTTTATCATTTTACATTGAAATGATCATAATTGGAGGGCTGCATTTTGGCTCCTCCCATATTCACACATATACACAAAATTTTGTCAACACACACATGCACACCACACTATGACATCCCTAGAACACAACCAAATCAAAATAATTGTAAATGTTTATTGAATTGGCTTTTCAGTGCATGATTTTATACAATAAGGGAAATATGCTGTCATGAGCTCTCAGTCTTTGATATACAATATCTGAGAAAATAACACTATCTCGTAGGAACAAAAAGATATATATTTTGAAGGGTTATCAACACCAAGGAATGAAAATAACACTAATAATAAAATATCATACTGCAATTGCAGTGTATTAAAAACTGTGGTTTGAATGGGAGTCAATGCAATAAAAAAATACCCTTGAGGGACTTCTGTGGGGCTTTTTTATTTTTAAAGTGTGTTAAAGACTTAAAAAAATAATAATTGCTGAAATATCAAAAAGCTTCAGAAAATACACAACCTGACCAAATTTGATGCCATTTACATCAACACAACCAAAGTTATCCACAAAAGGTGTCCAAAAAGGTAAAAAATACCCTAGGGATGCACAAGGGTTAAGGTTAAATATTAACATGAATGCATTGTCAACTTCAGATTTAGTATTTTATGTAAATAAATGTTCAAAAAATAACCGAAACACCATGTTTGCCTCATGATGAATACATTTTACATTCATCCATTCTGCTTGTGTGACCAGTAGTGACTACAAACTGCTCCTAATTAAGTCATGATAATTTTATAATAGTGAGCAAGTAGAAATGACAGATTTTTGGTTAAATAGAGTAGTATTACATGTCACTGATACCCACTCTCTCAAGGACCACTACACCAGTGCTGAGATCTGTCACAGAAACTGAGGACAGACACTCTTCACAGACGGAGATCTGCTTGGTACCTACTGAAGATAGTCCTACATCTCTCACAGATTCTGAGGATGACAGACACTCTTTATAGACGGAGGTCAGCTTGGTACCAACTGACGATAGACCTACATCTGTCACAGATACTGAGGACACACACTCTTCACTGAAGAATATCTGCTTGGTAACTAATGAAGGTAGTCCAAAATTGAATTAGTTCTTTCTTTTCCCATGCTGAACATGGGGAAAAGCACCAGACAGTCCTGGTGAGTACAGTGTCCTCCACACAGAAGTTAATGTAATCCGTTATACAGTCTGTGAGGTTGTCGATGTCCTCCCCGTGAGGATCACAGAACTCCTTCCACACAGTTGACTCAAAACAGTCCCTCAGAGCCTCTTCAGTCTCCTCAGACCATCTCTTAACTGCGCGGGTCACAGCTGGCTGCCTGTGGAAAAGTGGTTTGTACACGGGCTGGAGATAAACCAGGTTGTGGTCTGATCTCCACAGGGGAGGGAGGGGTGATGACTTGTATGCATCCTTGGTGTTTGCATACAGTAAGTCCAGTATTTTATTGTCTCTGGTGTGGCAGGTGACATACTGGGTGAAAGTGGGCAAAGTTGAGGATGGAGAGGTGTGATTAAAGTCCCCAGAGATGAGGAGGAGGGCCTGAGGGTGTTTGGTCTGTAGCCAGCTGACTACAGAGTGCAGGGTCTTACATGCAAAGGCTGATTATTACAGTTGGCCTGACACAGGCAGACTAATGCAGCACCATTCTTTAACAGTTATCATGGTAACGAGGGGGAGGAGGCAGAACATGTTCCTTTGATCTTCCCTTGCTGCTGATTGGACCTCTGGATCAAAGGACGTTCCTCTGGTGCTGCTTTGGTGATTCCATCAGTCCATATATGGACATAGACTCTGATATGTCTATATAAGTAAGATCAGGATTGTGCAGACTTAATTCAACATCAGAGCAAGAACAATGAACAACACAGAGGCAAGTACACAGACCAACATTTTGGTCAACAAGGACCTACTCAGGCGCCCGCCTGACATCCATGCAGTGGCTTAATCTAGAGGCTGGATCACTGGACCCGAGAACAAAACCCAAACTGACGGAGATGTGTTTGGAATTAATCGATGTTGCAGCAACACACATCTTTGAGCTCTTGCAGTGTGAGAGTGATGGTGCGAGCATTATGTTTGTGCCAAAGGACCAGGTGTCTAAGTGTCTTGGAGACATGGGCAGCATCATAGCACAGACATTGGCTGAGAAGATGGGTGTTAAGGGTGACATCCAGAGCTCGAGCACACAGATACTGACAGAGCTCATAGTTGATGAGGTTACAGAGAAGGTGAACAACTAGCTCTCTAGCTTGGAGGAGTGTGAGAAAGCTTTTCCCCGGAGTGTGAGGATCATCGCACAAAACATGTGGCAAGTACTTTGTAACATTATGCCCAGGATACCAAAGTCCATGAAATCCAGGAAAGTGACCCTGGTTAATGAGTTTGAATGCACTTCTAATGAGAAAGTCCTCCTCATTAGACGTGCATCTTGTTGCCAGAATAATACTGTAAAATTTAAAGCAACCCCTTTATAGTGTACCTAATGAAGAAAGTCCTACGTCTGTCACAGATACGAAGGACAGACACTCTTCACAGATCTCCATGTGCTTGGTACCTTATAAAGATAGTCCGACATATGTCACAGATACTGAGGATAATAATAATAATAATAATAATAAACTTTTTTTATATAGCACTTTTAAAAACATTTGTTTACAAAGTGCTTTGACAGAAGGCAGGAACATTGAACAACAAAGCACAAGAGTTTGACGTCAAAGGAAAAAGAACAACCGAAGAAGGTTAATCAAAATCAAGAACATTTCAGACAAACACAAAAGGCAAAATGAAATCGAGAGAGATCATAACAAATAAGGAACGTAAACCCCGAAGTGGGCACAGAAGACAAGGCCCAGTCACTAAATATGGACGCAGAGGAGGCCCCGACCCCACAGGGCTGGAGACACAACACACCAGGGCACAGCAACACACAAGTGCAACTGAACCCTGATGGTGTTAACTAACATGGACGGGTCCATGTCCAATGACTCCAGCCCCATGAATCAAAGGACCCCCTCCATGTGTCATAGGAACCCAGACAATACAGGAACACTGCTGCTAAAATGAGACCGTGAGGACCAAAGTAAGCTAAAATAAAGAAATAAAATTAATAACATGTATTAATAAATGAATAAAAATAATATTAAAAGACAACAGTAAAACAGTAGAATATAGATAAAAAAGAGACAGAACAGTAACACAGTTACAAGATAGGAAGCTAAAATTATTCGAGCAATGCCTAAAAATAAATAAATGGATAAAAAGACTAAAACACAAATAAAGAAAAGATTAAAACACAAAGAAGCAAGGAAAATAAAAGACGACTAAAAAGACTAAAAAGGCTAAAAAGACTAAAAAGACTTAAAAGACGACATCACCTAAAAGTTATTCTGTAAAAATATGTTTTTAAAAGTGACTTAAAAGAAGCAACAGACTCCGACGCCTTATCTCCTCTGGCAGGTCGTTCCCAAAGTCGAGGGGCTCTGATGGAGAAAGCTCTGTCACCTTTAGTTTTGCGCCTCGACTTTGGAACAACCAGGAGACCTTCGCCAGAGGATCTGAGGCTGCGGGCTGCCTGATAAGGAGTTAAAAGCTCTGAAATGTAGCTGGGGGCCAAGCCCATGAGTGATTTAAAAGTAATCAATAAAATCTTAAAATCAATTCTAAAACTGACAGGAAGCCAGTGGAGGGAGGCTAAAACTGGAGTGATGTGATGCCGTCTACTAAAACCAGTTAAAAGCCTAGCTGCTGCATTCTGGACCAGTTGGAGGCGAGATAGAGATTTTTTATTTAAACCGGGGAGGAGGGAGTTGCAATAGTTCAGTCTGGAAAAATGAAGGCATGAATTACTTTAATGAGATCTGGAGGGGTGAGGATATGTTTGATTTTTGCTATGGAACGAAGGTAGAAGAAACAGGACTGAACGGTTTTATTGACGTGGGATGAGAAGGTGAGGTCTGAATCAAGAATTACTCCTAAATTTCTGGCTGATTGTTTAATGTTTGGTGATAGAGGGCCAAGACTGGACTGTAGGAGGGGGGAGCAGTTGATGTTGAACAGGATAATTTCAGATTTTGTGTTATTTAATTGAAGAAAGTTTTCTGCCATCCAACTGTTGATGTCCCTGAGACAGTTCATGACAGCAGCTAGGCCCTGTGGGTCCTCAGGTCTCAGGGGAAGGTATATCTGTGTCGTCTGCATAGCAGTGAAAGGAGACTTGGTGGCGCTGAATTATTTGGCCAAGGGGCAGCATGTAAATAGAAAATAAAATTGGACCTAAAACTGAACCCTGCGGTACACCACAGGCAACGGCAGCAGTAGAGGAGCTGCGGTTGCCTATGGCGACCACACAGGTTCGCTCTAAAAGACAAGACTGAAACCAGCTAAGTGCAGTGTCCCTGATACCCACCCAGTTTTTAAGACGATCGATTAAAATGGCGTGATCCACTGTGTCAAAAGCTGCACTGAGATCTAAAAGGATTAAAATTGAGCCCTCCCCTCTGTCCGCTGCTAAAAGAAGATCATTGGTCACTCTGAGGAGGGCCGTCTCAGTGCTGTGACCTGCTCTAAAACCAGACTGAAACTTCTCAAAGAGGTTGTTGTCAGACATAAAATGTAAAAGCTGTGTAGAAACCACCTTCTCTAAAAGTTTGGATAAAAATGAGAGTTTTGAAATGGGTCTAAAATTGTTAAAATCAGTGGGGTCAAGGTTTGGTTTCTTTAAAAGGGGTTGGACCACAGCGTGTTTAAAAGCAGAAGGAAATACTCCCTCTGACAAAGAACTATTAATAAAAGCTAAAATGCTGGGCCCAACTGTGCTAAAAACCTCTTTGAGGAATCTGGTGGGGATAAAATCAAGACTGCACGTAGCTGGTTTCATATGGGCTAAAATATCTGATAAAAAGGATAAGGACACTGGCTCAAAACTGCTAAAATAACAAAGAACTTCCCTACTTAAAAGCACGGGATATTCAGGAGGAGTGATTTGATGCCTGATGTCCATTACCTTGTTGATAAAATGAGTCAAAAACTTCTCACAAGTAGCTTAAGAAGCATCAGTAAAATGGGAGGGGGAAGGGTTAGTAAGGGAGTCTAAAACCTTAAATAAAACTCTGGGGTTAGAATGATTGGCTAAAATCAAGTCAGAATAAAATGCTGCCCTTGCATCTTTAACTGCCCTCTGGTAGTTTTTCATGGAGTCTTTCCAGATTTCATGAAAAACTACCAGACCAGTTTTTTTCCATTTTCTTTCATATCTTCTACAAATTTTCTTTAACTCATTTGTGGACTCTGTAAGCCACGGCTGGGGCTCTTTGTTTGAGCTTTTTAATTTCAAGGGGCCAACAGAGTCCAAAATGGTTTTACATGTATGGTTAAAAAGAGAGACAAGCTCTTCTGTGTTAAAAACTGGACTAAAATCTGGGTTGAGGGCAGTTAAAGATGCACAGTTAAAAAGCTCCTTAAACTTGCTAGCAGACGTTGAATTAAAAACCCTTCGATAAACAGGAGTTCTATCAGTAAAAGAGGGCTGATAAAACCACAGAGAATAAAACCAATTTATGATCTGACACACAGACATCCTTCGTTAAAAACTCTCCAGGACTAAGTCCAGAATATAAAACTAAATCAAGACAATGTCCTTTCCAGTGGGTAGGTTCCTGTATTGCCTGGGTTAAATTAAAAGAGTCCAGAGTTTCAATAAAATCAGCAGTCATGGGATGTGAGGGGCAACAGACGTGTACATTAAAATCACCTAAAATAAGAATTTTGTCATATTTACAAATAAAATGGGTTAAACACTCTGAAAACTCTTCAATAAAAGCAATGTTATGTCTGGGGGGTCTGTAGATAACTGAAATTAAAACAGGCTCTTTTAATGTGATAATAAAAGCAAGGTGCTCAAAAGAATTAAAAGTGCTGATGGTGATGGGGGTGCATTTAAAAGCCTTCTTGTGAATGACAGTCACCCCCCCTCCTCGACCTGACAGCCGGGGTTGACGGAAGTGAGTAAAGTCAGGGGGGGTGGCTTCGATGAGGGAGGTGTAATTGTCCGGGGTGAGCCAAGTTTCTGTTAAAACAAAAAAGTCCAGGTTGTTTTGGGAAATAAAATCATGGCATAAAAAGGTTTTGCTGTTGATTGATCTGATGTTTAAAAGTCCAAAGTTCACAGGTTTACTGTTAAAAGCAGAGCGGGGTAGCCGGGGGAGCAGGGGGACGTGGATGAGGTTGGAGAGAGTGCAGATTCTGACTGGACGGGGTGAGGACGGAGGAGGTGGTGTGTACTGGGATAAAAGATTCACTGGTGGTACTGATGTGGGGGTCGGGGGCAGGTGGGAATGGGCAGGTGAGTGGGCAGGGTTAACAGGACTGCTTTGGGGTGACCAGATGTTGTTGTGAGGAGGGGGGGTTAGTGACCTGAGTGTGGGAAAATGAGCTGCTGGGTGCAGACTGTCAGACAGGTGAGGAGTGGATCTTGAATTGAATGTTAGATGACAGCATTTGGCTACCCCGCCTGTTGGGGTGGATCCCGTCGTGTATAAAAAGCGATGCTCTGTCCCAGAAGAGATTAAAATTGTCAATGAAATGGAAGTTGTGGGCGGGGCAAGTGGCCTGGAGCCAGGTATGGAGATTAAGAATCCTGCTAAAACGATCTGCTCCGCGACCGAGTGTGGGGATGGGGCCAGAGATAAAAACTGTCTTTCCAGTGTCCTTTAAAACGTTAAAAAGCAGGTTAAAATCACTCTTGGTGACCTCAGATTTCCTCCTGGAGGTATCGTTTGAGCCCACATGCACAACTATCTTTGAGACAGAGGAGGGGAGGGAGGGGAGTAGGTGGAGGAGTTTGTCCAGGATGACAGGAATGGTGGCACCAGGTAAACAGTGTGTGATGGCGTTAAAAAATCTGATGTACCTCGTTATTGAATCGCCAATAATCAACGTGGTGGCAGGGAGGAGAGGGCGTGGAGGTGAGGAGCGCGCCGAAGCCCCCAGCTCTCGGGCGCTCCACCTGTGCTGAGACAGGTGCAGATGGACCAGGTGGGGTGAGGGTGCTGGAAGGTCGGGGGAGCCCCCCTGAGCGCATCTGTCACAGATACTGAGTGCAGACACTCTTCATAGATGGAGATCTGCTTGGTAACTAATGAAGACAGTCCTACATCAGTCACAGAAACTGAGGATGACTAACACTATTCACAGATGGAGGTCTGCTTGGTTCCTAACAAAGTTAGTCCTACATCTGTCAAAGATACTGAAGACAGAAACTCTTCACAGACAGAGATCTGCTTGGTACCTAACAACGATAGTCCTACATCTGTCTTAAATACTGAGGATGACAGACACTCTTCACAGAAGGAGATCTGCTTGGTACCTAATGAAGATAGTCCTGCATCTGTCAGAGATACTGAGGATGACTCACACTCTTCACAGAAGGAGGTCTGCTTCGTACCTAACAAAGTTAGTCCTACATCTGTCACAGATACTGAGGACAAGCACTCTTCACAGACAGAGATCTGCTTGGTACCTAATGAAGATAGTCCTGCATCTGTCACAGATTCTGAGGATGACAGACACTATTTACAGACGGAGATCTGCTTGGTACCTAATGAAGATAGTCCCACATCTGTCACAGATACTGAGGATGACAGACATTCTTCACAGATGGAGGTCTGCTTCGTACCTAACAAAGTTAGTCCTACATCTGTCACAGATACTGAGGACAAGCACTCTTCACAGACAGAGATCTGCTTGGTACCTACTGAAGATAGACCTACATCTGTCACAGATACTGAAGATGGCAGACACTCTTCACAGACGGAGATCTGCTTGGTACCTAATGAAGATAGTCCTACATCTGTCACAGATACTGAGGACACACATTCTTCACTGAAGAATATCTGCTTGGTAACTAATGAAGGTAGTCCAAAATTGAACTAGTTCTTTCTTTTCCCATGCTGAACATGGGAAAAGCACCGTACAGTCCTGGTGAGTACAGTGTCCTCCACACAGAAGTTAATGTAATCCGTTAGACAGTCTGTGAGGTTTTCGATGTCCTCCCCGTGAGGATCACAGAACTCCTTCCACACAGTTGACTCAAAACCTTCCCCTCAGAGCCTCTTCAGTCTCCTCAGACCATCTCTTAACTGCGCGGGTCACAGCTGGCTGCCTGTGGAAAAGTGGTTTGTATACGGGCTGGAGATGAACCAGGTTGTGGTCTGATCTCCACAGGGGAGGGAGGGGTGATGACTTCTATGCATCCTTGGTGTTTGCATTCAGTAAGTCCAGTATTTTATTGTCTCTGGTGTGGCAGGTGACATACTGGGTGAAAGTGGGCAAAGTGGAGGATGGAGAGGTGTGATTAAAGTCCCCAGAGATGAGGAGGAGGGCCTGAGGGTGTTTGGTCTGTAGCCAGCTGACTGCAGAGTGCAGAGTCTCACATGCAAAGGCTGATTATTACAGTTGGCCTGACACAGGCAGACTAATGCAGCACCATTCTTTAACAGTTACTATGGCAACGAGGGGGAGGAGGCAGAACATGTTCCTTTGATCTTCCCTTGCTGCTGATTGGACCTCTGGATCAAAGGACGTTCCTCTGGTGCTGCTTTGGTGATTCCATCAGTCCATATATGGACATAGACTCTGATATGTCTATATAAGTAAGATCAGGATTGTGCAGACTTAATTCAACATCAGAGCAAGAACAATGAACAACACAGAGGCAAGTACACAGACCAACATTTTGGTCAACAAGGACCTACTCAGCCGACCGCCTGACATCCATGCAGTGGCTTAATTTAGAGGCTGGATCACTGGACCCGAGAACAAAACCCAAACTGACGGAGATGTGTTTGGAATTAATCGATGTTGCAGCAACACACATCTTTGAGCTCTTGCAGTGTGAGAGTGATGGTGCAAGCATTATGTTTGTGCCAAAGGACCAGGTGTCTAAGTGTCTTGGAGACATGGGCAGCATCATAGCACAGACATTGGCTGAGAAGATGGGTGTTAAGGGTGACATCCAGAGCTCGAGCACACAGATACTAACAGAGCTCATAGTTGATGAGGTTACAGAGAAGGTGAACAACTAGCTCTCTAGCTTGGAGGAGTGTGAGAAAGCTTTTCCCCGGAGTGTGAGGATCATCGCACAAAACATGTGGCAAGTACTTTGTAACATTATGCCCAGGATACCAAAGTCCATGAAATCCAAGAAAGTGACCCTGGTTAATGAGTTTGAATGCACTTCTAATGAGGAAGTCCTCCTCATTAGACGTGCATCTTGTTGCCAGTATAATACTGTAAAATTTAAAGCAACCCCTTTATAGTGTACCAAATGAAGAAGGTCCTACATCTGTCACAGATACTGAAGATGATTGAAACTCTTCACAGACGGAGATCTGCTTGGTACCTAATGAACATAGTCCTACATCTGTCACAGATACTGAGTGCAGACACTCTTCACAGATGGAGATCTGCTTGGTAACTAATGAAGGAAGTCAGACATATGTCACAGATACTAAGGACAGACACTGTTCACAGAATGAGATCTGCTGGGAACCATATGAAGATAGTCCTACATCTGTCACAGATACTGAGGACAGACACTCTTCACAGATGGAGATCTGCTTGGTACCTACCAAAGTTAGTCCTACGTCTGTCACAGATACTGAGTGCAGACACTCTTCACAGATGGAGATCTGCTTGGTATCTAACAAAGTAAGTCCTACATCTGTCACAGATACTGAGGACAGACACTCTTCACAGATGGAGATCTGCTTGGTACCTAACAAAGTTAGTCCTACATCTGTCACAGATACTGAGGATGACTGAAACTCTTCACAGACGGAGATCTGCTTGGTACCTAATGACAATAGTCCTACATCTGTCACAGATACTAAGGACAGACACTCTTCCCAGATGGAGATCTGCTTGGTACCTAATGAAGATAGTCCTACATCTGTCACAGATACTAAGGACAGACACTCTTCACAGATGGAGATCTGCTTGGTACCTACCAAAGTTAGTCCTACGTCTGTCACAGATACTGAGTGCAGACACTCTTCACAGATGGAGATCTGCTTGGTATCTAACAAAGTTAGTCCTACATCTGTAACAGATACTGAGGACAGACACTCTTCACAGATGGAGATCTGCTTGGTACCTAACAAAGTTAGTCCGACATCTGTCACAGATACTAAGGACAGACACTCTTCACAGATGGAGATGTGCTTGGTACATAAGGAAGATAGTCCTACATCTTTCACAGATACTGAGGATGACAGAAACTCTTCACAGACGGAGATCTGCTTGGTACCTAATAAAGATGGTCTGAGATCTGTCACAGAAACTGAGGACAGACACTCTTCACTGACGGAGATCTGCTTGGTACCCTATCACGATAATCCTACATCTGTCTTAAATACTGAGGATGACAGACACTCTTCACAGATGGAGATCTGCTTGGTACCTAATGAGGATAGTCCTTCATCTGTCACAGATACTGAGGACAGACACTCTTCACAGATAGAGATCTGCTTGGTACCTAATGAAGATAGTCCTACATCTTTCACAGATACTAAGGACAGACAGTCTTCACAGACGGAGATCTGCTAGGTACCTCATGAAGATAGTCCTACATCTTTCACAGATACTAAGGATGACAGACACTCTTCACAGACGGAGATCTGCTTGGTACCTAATGACAATAGTCCTACATCTGTCACAGATACTAAGGACAGACACTCTTCCCAGATGGAGATCTGCTTGGTACCTAATGAAGATAGTCCTACATCTGTCACAGATACTGAGGATGACAGACACTCTTCACTCATCACAGACGGAGATCTGCTTGGTAACTAATGAAGATAGTCCAACATATGTCACAGATACAGAGTACAGACACTCTTCACAGATGAGGATCTGCTTGGTAACTAATGAAGGAAGTAAGACATATGTCACAGATACTGAGGATGACAGACACTCTTCCCAGAAGGAGATCTGCTTGGTACCTAATGAAGATAGTCTGACATCTGTCACAGATACTAAGGACAGACACTCTTCACAGATGGAGATGTGCTTGGTACATAAGGAAGATAGTCCTACATCTTTCACAGATACTGAGGATGACAGACACTCTTCACAGACGGAGATCTGCTTGGTACCTAATAAAGATGGTCTGAGATCTGTCACAGAAACTGAGGACAGACACTCTTCACTGACGGAGATCTGCTTGGTACCCAATCACGATAATCCTACATCTGTCTTAAATACTGAGGATGACAGACACTCTTCACAGATGGAGATCTGCTTGGTACCTGTTACGGCTGCTGCCATTTGAGTGTTGTGAGTGCGTGTGTGTCTGTGAGTGCGCATGTGTGGATGTGTCCCTCCCTCTTCCCTCAGGTTGCCAGGTGAATGTGGAGGGTGGAGCGCCTGACAATCAAGACCGCATGGCGTCTCCAATGAGAAGCTGACGAGTGTATGGCAACCCCTTTAAAAGGCTGACTGGACCTTCACTCAGGAGCGGCTGTGTCTGGTGTGGCCTGTCGCTCGACCTCGTCTGGCTCGGCTCCACAGAAAAATTATTGTTAAAATCGCTTAATTTGTGTTAAATTGTTTAGTAATTTAAGCTTGTCCTTTGACATCATCTTGTTTGGTATTCTGTTAATTTAGTGTTATGGCAATCAATTCCTTGTAAGAAATCCTCATTATTTTCATTAAACACCTCTGTTAACCTTTCCATCTGGTTTTTATGTTACCTCCTTTACATTTTACCCCTTTTTAAGAGCCGGGACGAACATAATTGGGGGCTCGTCCGGGATATTAAAGTTCCCGAGGAGGTGTTAAAGATATACTCAGGGTTTATTTGTGTGGTTTTTCTGTGTTTTGTAAAAAGTGCGGAGAATGGAGCACTTTAACATTGATTCGTTTCTTGCTGAGCCTTCCCTAGCACAAATTGAAATTTGCAGAAAGGATGATTTAGTTCAAATTGCAAATAACTTTCAAATTGTTTATTCTAGGCAAATGCTCAAAAAGGAGCTGAAAGCTTTAATTATTAAAACGTTGGTGGAGCGGGAGTTAATACCAGCACCTGCGGTGCCGCCGGATGGCACCCTGAGTGAGGCGGCTGGTAGTGGCCAGGTGGAGGGTGAACCTCCGGCTGTGATGTCTCCCAAGAGTGAAGCTGGGAGCGCTGCGCGCCTGAAAGGGCCGGGTGCAGGCCCGGGTCCTCCTCATCCTCCTCAGCGAAGCCTGGGGTCAGCGAGCGAAGCCCGGCTTAAAGTCAGGCTCGCACGTCTGAAGCTGGAAGCTCAAGAAAAGGCGGAGAGGAGAGACGCTCAGCTCAAGCACCAGCTGGAGATCAGAAAGCTTGAGATTGAGGCAGAGACGGCTGTTCGTATACGCCAGCTCGAGCTCGAGTCCCAGAGGGAGACTCACGCGCTCAGCGCGCCGGCAGGTATGTATCCTCCCTCCACCAGTTCAAATCAAAACCCATTTGATATAAGCAAGTATGTCACCTTAGTTCCCACATTCAGAGAGTCGGAGGTTGATTGTTATTTTAGCGCGTTTGAGCGCATTGCCTCCGCTCTCCATTGGCCGCAAGAGGCTTGGCCTCTTTTAGTCCAGTGTAAAATTCACGGCAAAGCACAGGAAGCAATCTCTGCACTTCCTTTAGAGGAAAGTTTAAAATATGACTGTGTTAAAGCCGCCATTCTCCGTGCTTATGAATTGGTTCCCGAAGCCTATCGACAAAAATTTAGAAATAGAAAAAAATTGCCGAGCCAGACCTTTTAGTGAGTTTGCCAGGGACAAGGGAACCTTGTTTGACAAATGGATTGTGTCTTCTAAAGTAAAATGATTTTGAATCTTTACGAGAGCTCATTCTGTTAGAAGAATTTAAAATTGTATTCCTGACCGTATTGTTGTGCATTTGAATGAGCAAAAATCAAATTCGCTCTCTGCTGCTGCTGTTTTGGCAGATGAGTATGTGCTCACGCATAAGACTGCTTTTTCCTTTGAAAACCCGCAGCTCCTCGGTTAATGCCGGTAGTGTGTCAAAGCCCCAGGGCTTGAATAAAGAGGAGCGCGAGTGTTTTTATTGTCACAAAGCTGACATGTTATCGCTGACTGCCTCACCCTAAAACGAAAGAGCAAATGTCTAAAGTGTGCCGCAGCCGAAAGGTGTCGCTTAATTAACTCAAAAACTAAAACTGTTAGTGGTGATAATGATATGCCTGATCCGTGCTTTGAACCTTTTATTTTGAAAGGGTCTGTGTCTCTGCCAAGTGAGCCTACTGATCAGCGCGCGCATCCTGCGAGACACCGCCTGCTCACAATCGGTGATCCTCGAGGTGTGTTGCCATTTTCTGAGAAATCAGCTCAGGTTATGGCGCCGGTGCTGCATGGGATTGAGCTGGGTTATGTCCTCGACCGGTGCATTACGTGCATGTTAAATCAGAGTTGGTGACTGGGGTGTTCCTGTGGCTATTTGTCCTGCCCTCCCAATCAAAGGTATTGCATTTTTACTGGGGAATGACATCGCTGGGGGCAAAGTGACTCCCACTTTAGAGGTGCTGGATGTACCGCAGCACCATGAGTCAGGTAATGTAGACACAATCCCAAATTCTGATGTGTTTCCATCTTGCGCAATCACACGATCTCAGTCAAAGAAAGATAAGATTGTGTCTTTGTCTGATACATTTCTCATGTCAGAATTCGCAGATCGAGCCGAGACTGAGAATGGATCGGACACTTCTGTAAAATCTGAAGACAACACTGCTGCTGCCCAGACGCACACTGCCAGTGCGGACACGTCACCTCCATCTCCGCCTGACAGTGCGCCTCTGCCGGTCTCCAGAGATCGTCAGCGCAGCGCAGGGGGCGGATCCGACATTAAAAAGCTGCTTCAAAAATGTGGTGAGTGCTGACAAAGCATCCGGTGAGCAAGTAGCCTACACAATAGATGATGGTGTTCTGTTAAGAAAATGGTGTCCTCGTAATAAAATAAATTCGGATTGGAGTGTAGTGCACCAGGTGGTTGTCCCTACTGTGTATCGTTCCCATGTACTGTCTCTGGCACATGAAAGTCCCTGGTCTGGACACTTAGGGATCACAAAAACATACCAGCATCCTGAACCATTTCTTTTGGCCAGGATTAAAAGCGGATTTAGTAAAATTTTCCCGCTCCTGTCATACCTGCCAAACCACAGGTAAGCCTAATCAGGTTATCCCTGCCGCCCCATTGCACCCTATACCTGCAATAGGGGAGCCTTTTGAACGCCAAGTATTGTTGATTGTGTTGGCCTGCTACCCAGGACAAAAGTGGAAATCAGTTTCTACTCACCATTATGTGCGCTGCCACACGATTTCAAGCTTGTGCCGCCCGTGAAAATAACCTCCACTTCAATAATAAAAGCATTAACCAAATTCTTTCCATCTTTGGTCTTCCCTAATAATCCAAACAGATCAAGGCACAAACTTTCAGTCAAAACTCTTCAATCAGGTCCTCCGAACACTAAATATTCAACATATAGTCTCCAGCGCCAGATCATCCAGAGTCCCAGGGCGCTGGAGCGTGGCATCAAACCTTAAAATCCATGTTGCGTAAGTATTGTTTTGAGACGGAGAGAAACTGGGATGAAGCTGTCCCTTTTGTATTGTTTGCTGCCCGTGAGGCTGTGCAGGAATCGTTAGGATTCAGTCCCGCATGGAGTTTGTTTTCGCCACATTCCTGTGGTCTGCTGAAATCTCCAAGAGAGGTTGCTTGCCAGAAATCATCTAAAGAGGGAAGTGTGTTAAGTTATGTCAGTCAGTTCCATGAAAGGCTGCATCGTGCGTAAAAACTCGCAAAACAGAGTCTTACCTTTGCTCAAAGTGTAATGAAGCGGCATTATGACCGCTCTGCTGTCCATCGGCAGTTTCAGGTAGGTGAAAAGTTCTGGTTTTGCTGCCTGTGTCTGGCTCCGCCTCTCGCCAGATTCTCAGGTCCTTATGAAATTTGTGAGCGCCTTAGTGACACTGATTATGTCATTTGCACCCCTGAGAGGAAACGCAAAACTCGCGTGTGTCATATAAATATGTTAAAAAAATATCACTCGAGGGAGAAATCCACTGCTGTGGTCGAAACAGAGCCTGCCCCGGTACCTGGTGCGTGTGCACCGATCGTGGCAGACTCTCAGTGTCCTCCTGAGGATTTAGTTATGCGCCATTCGGCTCTTCAAAGCGCTCGTCTCCCGAATTCAGAAATGCTGCAGCGGCTTCCCTCAGTGCTGAACCACCTGTCACCTGACCAGCAGCGTGACGTCAGCGGGCTTGTAAACAGATTTCCCTGCTTATTTAATGACGTGCCCACTCGAACTAGTGTGCTTAAGCATGATATTGATGTACAAAATGCTCGTCCCATAAAACAGCATCCTTACCGTGTCAATCCAGTGAAGCGTGAGCTAATGAAAAATGAGACAAAGTATCTCTTAGAGAACGGCTTAGCCACGCCCAGTTCCAGTTCGTGGAGTTCCCCGTGCTTGTTAGAGGCAAAATCAGATGGATCTCCACGATTCATCACTGATTTTAGAAAAGTAAATTCGGTCACGGTTCCGGACTCCTATCCCCTTCCTCGCATGGAGGATTGTGTTGATAATTTGGGTACTGCAAAATATGTATCAAAACTAGATCTGCTCAAAGGTTATTGGCAGGTGCCTCTGACTGAGCGAGCATCCGAGATATCTGCCTTTGTGACTCCGGATCAGTTCCTGCAGTATACTGTGATGGCATTTGGCATGTGTAATGCAATCGCGACCTTCCAAAGGCTAGTGAACGTTGTGTTAGAGGGGTTAATAACTGCAACGCTTATCTTGACGACCTTATTGTGTACACTACAACCTGGGAGGAACACCTGCAGATCTTAGAAAAAGTGTTCCGCCGACTCAAAATGCGCCACTCACATTAAATTTGGCAAAATGCGAGTTTGGTAGGGCTACTGTCACCTATCTAGGCCGACAGGTGGGTCAGGGCAAGTGCCCCATTGAAGCAAAAAATAACTGCAATTGAAGAGTTTCCCATTCCAACCACTGTAAAGCCCTCAGAAGTTTCTTGGGTATGGCAGGTTATTATAGAAATTTCTGTAGGAACTTTTCTTCTATTGTGCAACCCCTAACCAACCTTCTCAGCCCCAAGGTTGACTTTATGGACTCCCGAGTGCCAGCATGCTTTTCTTAGCGCCAAGGCTCTCTCAGCCACGCCTGCTCGCCGCCTCCTGATCTTGCTCGTCTGCTTAAATTAGAGGTTGATGCAAGTGCAGTGAGCCGGGCCGTCCTGCTGCAGGAGGATGCCAGTGGGGTCGATCACCCGGTGTGCTACTTCTCAAGAAAATTCAACAGACATCAGGTAAATTATTCCACCATTGAGAAAGAGGCACTTGCTCTGTTGTTGGCACTCCAACATTTTGAAGTATATGTGGGATCCAGTCCCTTGCCAGTTGTTGTCTTCACAGACCATGACCCACTCAGGTTTCTCGCGCGCATGTATAACCATAACCAGAGGCTGATGCGGTGGGCGTTGGTTGTGCAGGATTTCAACTTGACTATCAGACACAAAAAAGGTAAGGAAAACGTGTTGGCTGATGCCTTGTCCAGGCTTTGAGAAAAATTTTGAGTTGTGTTGTGTGTTATTAATAACTTTTGTCAACAACCGAGGGTTGTTGATTTAAGGGGAGGGGTGTTACGGCTGCTGCCGTTTGAGTGTTGTGGAGTGCGTGTGTCTGTGAGTGCATGTGTGGATGTGTCCTCCCTCTTCCCTCAGGTTGCCAGGTGAATGTGAGGGTGGAGCGCCTGACAATCAAGACCGCATGGCGCCTCCAATGAGAAGCTGACGAGTGTATGGCAACCCCTTTAAAAGGCTGACTGGACCTTCACTCAGGAGCGGCTGTGTCTGGTGTGGCCTGTCGCTCGACCTCGTCTGGCTCGGCTCCACAGAAAAATTATTGTTAAAATCGCTTAATTTGTGTTAAATTGTTTAGTAATTTAAGCTTGTCCTTTGACATCATCTTGTTTGGTATTCTGTTAATTTAGTGTTATGGCAATCAATTCCTTGTAAGAAATCCTCATTATTTTCATTAAACACCTCTGTTAACCTTTCCATCTGGTTTTTATGTTACCTCCTTTTACATTTTACCCCTTTTAAGAGCCGGGGACGTAACAGTACCTAATGAGGATAGTCCTTCATCTGTCACAGATACTGAGGACAGACACTCTTCACAGACAAAGATCTGCTTGGTACCTAAGGAAGATAGTCCTACATCTTTCACAGATACTGAGGATGACAGACAGTCTTCACAGACGGAGATCTGCTAGGTACCTCATGAAGATAGTCCTACATCTTTCACAGATACTAAGGATGACAGACACTCTTCACAGACGGAGATCTGCTTGGTAACTAATGAAGATAGTCCTGCATCTGTCACAGATACTGAGGATGACAGACATTCTTCACAGACTGAGGTCTGCTTCGTACCTAACAAAGTTAGTCCTACATCTGTCAAAGATACTGAGGATGACTGACACTCTTCACAGACAGAGATCTGCTTGGTACCTAATGAAGTTATTCCTACGTCCGTCACAGACACCGAGGATGACAGATACACTTCACAGACGGAGATCTGCTTGGTACCGAACAAAGTTAGTCATAGGACTTACTTTGTTAGGATACTGAGGACAGACACTCTTCACAGACAGAGATCTGCTTGGTACCTAATGAAGATAGTCCTGCATCTGTCACAGATACTGAGGATGACAGACAGTCTTCACAGACGGAGGTCTGCTTGGTACCTAACAAAGTTAGTCCTACATCTGTCACACATGCTGAGGATAACAGACAGTCTTCACAGATGGAGATCTGCTTGGTACCTTATGAACATAGTCCTACATCTGTCACAGATACTGAGGATGACAGACAGTCTTTACAAACGGTGATCTGCTGGGTACCTTATGAAGATAGTCCTACATCTGTCACAGATACTGAGGACATACACTCTTCACTGAAGAATATCTGCTTGGTAACTAATGAAGGTAGTCCAAAATTGAATTAGTTCTTCCTTTTCCCATGCTGAACATGGGAAAAGCACCATACAGTCCTGAACATGGGAAAAGCACCGTACAGTCCTGGTGAGTACAGTGTCCTCCACACAGAAGTTAATGTAATCCGTTATACAGTCTGTGAGGTTGTTGATGTCCTCCCCGTGAGGATCACAGAACTCCTTCCACACAGTTGACTCTAAACAGTCCCTCAGAGCCTCTTCAGTCTCCTCAGACCATCTCTTAACTGCGCGGGTCACAGCTGGCTGCCTGTGGAAAAGTGGTTTGTACACGGGCTGGAGATAAACCAGGTTGTGGTCTGATCTCCACAGGGGAGGGAGGGGTGATGACTTGTATGCATCCTTGGTGTTTGCATTCAGTAAGTCCAGTATTTTATTGTCTCTGGTGTGGCAGGTGACATACTGGGTGAAAGTGGGCAAAGTGGAGGATGGAGAGGTGGGATTAAAGTCCCCAGAGATGAAGAGGAGGGCCTGAGGGTGTTTGGTCTGTAGCCAGCTGACTGCAGAGTGCAGGGTCTCACATGCAAAGGCTGATTATTACAGTTGGCCTGACACAGGCAGACTAATGCAGCACCATTCTTTAACAGTTACTATGGCAACGAGGGGGAGGAGGCAGAACATGTTCCTTTGATCTTCCCTTGCTGCTGATTGGACCTCTGGATCAAAGGACGTTCCTCTGGTGCTGCTTTGGTGATTCCATCAGTCCATATATGGACATGGACTCTGATATGTCTATATAAGTAAGAACAGGATTGTGCAGACTTAATTCGACATCAGAGCAAGAACAATGAACAACACAGAGGCAAGTACACAGACCAACATTTTGGTCAACAAGGACCTACTCAGGCGTCCGCCTGACATCCATGCAGTGGCTTAATCTAGAGGCTGGATCACTGGACCCGAGAACAAAACCCAAACTGACGGAGATGTGTTTGGAATTAATCGATGTTGCAGCAACACACATCTTTGAGCTCTTGCAGTGTGAGAGTGATGGTGCGAGCATTATGTTTGTGCCAAAGGACCAGGTGTCTAAGTGTCTTGGAGACATGGGCAGCATCATAGCACAGACATTGGCTGAGAAAATGGGTGTTGAGGTTGACATCCAGAGCTCGAGCACACAGATACTGACCGAGCTCATAGTTGATGAGGTTACAGAGAAGGTGAACAACTAGCTCTCTAGCTTGGAGGAGTGTGAGAAAGCTTTTCCCCGGAGTGTGAGGATCATTGCACAAAACATGTGGCAAGTACTTTGTAACATTATGCCCAGGAAACCAAAGTCCATGAAATCCAGGAAAGTGACCCTGGTTAATGAGTTTGAATGCACGTCTAATGAGAAAGTCCTCCTAATTAGACGTGCATCTTGTTGCCAGTATAATACTGTAAAATTTAAAGCAACCCCTTTATAGTGTACCAAATGAAGAAAGTCCTACATCTGTCACAGATACTGAGGATGATTGAAACTCTTCACAGATGGAGATCTGCTTGGTACCTAATGAACATAGTCCTACATCCGTCACAGATACTGAGTGCAGACACTCTTCACAGATGGAGATCTGCTTGGTACCTAACAAAGTTAGTCCTACATCTGTCACAGATACTGAGGATGACTGAAACTCTTCACAGACGGAGATCTGCTTGGTACCTAATGACAATAGTCCTACATCTGTCACAGATACTAAGGACAGACACTCTTCCCAGATGGAGATCTGCTTGGTACCTAATGAAGATAGTCCTACATCTGTCACAGATACTGAGGATGACAGACACTCTTCACTCATCACAGACGGAGATCTGCTTGGTAACTAATGAAGATAGTCCAACATATGTCACAGATACAGAGTACAGACACTCTTCACAGATGAGGATCTGCTTGGTAACTAATGAAGGAAGTAAGACATATGTCACAGATACTGAGGATGACAGACACTCTTCCCAGATGGAGATCTGCTTGGTACCTAATGAAGATAGTCCGACATCTGTCACAGATACTAAGGACAGACACTCTTCACAGATGGAGATGTGCTTGGTACATGAGGAAGATAGTCCTACATCTTTCACAGATACTGAGGATGACAGACACTCTTCACAGACGGAGATCTGCTTGGTACCTAATGAGGATAGTCCTTCATCTGTCACAGATACTGAGGACAGACACTCTTCACAGATAGAGATCTGCTTGGTACCTAATGAAGATAGTCCTACATCTTTCACAGATACTGAGGATGACAGACAGTCTTCACAGACGGAGATCTGCTTGGTACCTCATGAAGATAGTCCTACATCTTTCACAGATACTGAGGATGACAGAAACTCTTCCCAGATTGAGATCTGCTTGGTACCTAATGAAGATAGTCCTACATCTTTCACAGACACTGAGGATGACAGACACTCTGCACAGACGGAGATCTGCTTGGTACCTAACAAAGTTAGTCCTACATCTGTCACAGATACTGAGGATGACAGACACTCTTCACAGACGGAGATCTGCTTGGTAACTAATGAAGATAGTCCTGCATCTGTAACAGATACTGAGGATGACTGACACTCTTCACAGACAGAGATCTGCTTGGTACCTAATGAAGTTATTCCTACGTCCGTCACAGACACCGAGGATGACAGATACACTTCACAGACGGAGATCTGCTTGGTACCGAACAAAGTTAGTCATAGGACTTACTTTGTTAGGATACTGAGGACAGACACTCTTCACAGACAGAGATCTGCTTGGTACCTAATGAAGATAGTCCTGCATCTGTCACAGATACTGAGGATGACAGACAGTCTTCCCAGATGGAGATCTGCTTGGTACCTAACAAAGTTAGTCCTACATCTGTCACAGATACTGAGGATGACAGACAGTCTTTACAAACGGTGATCTGCTGGGTACCTTATGAAGATAGTCCTACATCTGTCACAGATACTGAGGATGACAGACACTCTTCACTCATCACAGACGGAGATCTGCTTGGTAACTAATGAAGATAGTCCAACATATGTCACAGATACAGAGTACAGACACTCTTCACAGATGAGGATCTGCTTGGTAACTAATGAAGGAAGTAAGACATATGTCACAGATACTGAGGATGACAGACACTCTTCCCAGATGGAGATCTGCTTGGTACCTAATGAAGATAGTCCGACATCTGTCACAGATACTAAGGACAGACACTCTTCACAGATGGAGATGTGCTTGGTACATGAGGAAGATAGTCCTACATCTTTCACAGATACTGAGGATGACAGACACTCTTCACAGACGGAGATCTGCTTGGTACCTAATGAGGATAGTCCTTCATCTGTCACAGATACTGAGGACAGACACTCTTCACAGATAGAGATCTGCTTGGTACCTAATGAAGATAGTCCTACATCTTTCACAGATACTGAGGATGACAGACAGTCTTCACAGACGGAGATCTGCTTGGTACCTCATGAAGATAGTCCTACATCTTTCACAGATACTGAGGATGACAGACACTCTTCCCAGATTGAGATCTGCTTGGTACCTAATGAAGATAGTCCTACATCTTTCACAGACACTGAGGATGACAGACACTCTGCACAGACGGAGATCTGCTTGGTACCTAACAAAGTTAGTCCTACATCTGTCACAGATACTGAGGATGACAGACACTCTTCACAGACGGAGATCTGCTTGGTAACTAATGAAGATAGTCCTGCATCTGTCACAGATACTGAGGATGACTGACACTCTTCACAGACAGAGATCTGCTTGGTACCTAATGAAGTTATTCCTACGTCCGTCACAGACACCGAGGATGACAGATACACTTCACAGACGGAGATCTGCTTGGTACCGAACAAAGTTAGTCATAGGACTTACTTTGTTAGGATACTGAGGACAGACACTCTTCACAGACAGAGATCTGCTTGGTACCTAATGAAGATAGTCCTGCATCTGTCACAGATACTGAGGATGACAGACAGTCTTCACAGACGGAGGTCTGCTTGGTACCTAACAAAGTTAGTCCTACATCTGTCACACATGCTGAGGATAACAGACAGTCTTCACAGATGGAGATCTGCTTGGTACCTTATGAACATAGTCCTACATCTGTCACAGATACTGAGGATGACAGACAGTCTTTACAAACGGTGATCTGCTGGGTACCTTATGAAGATAGTCCTACATCTGTCACAGATACTGAGGACATACACTCTTCACTGAAGAATATCTGCTTGGTTACTAATGAAGGTAGTCCAAAATTGAATTAGTTCTTCCTTTTCCCATGCTGAACATGGGAAAAGCACCATACAGTCCTGAACATGGGAAAAGCACCGTACAGTCCTGGTGAGTACAGTGTCCTCCACACAGAAGTTAATGTAATCCGTTATACAGTCTGTGAGGTTGTCGATGTCCTCCCCGTGAGGATCACAGAACTCATTCCACACAGTTGACTCAAAACAGTCCCGTCAGAGCCACTTCAGTCTCCTCAGACCATCTCTTAACTGCGCGGGTCACAGCTGGCTGCCTGTGGAAAAGTGGTTTGTACACGGGCTGGAGATAAACCAGGTTGTGGTCTGTTCTCCACAGGGGAGGGAGGGGTGATGACTCGTATGCATCCTTGGTGTTTGCATACAGTCAGTCCAGTATTTTATTGTCTCTGGTGTGGCAGGTGACATACTTGGTTAAAGTGGGCAAAGTGGAGGATGGAGAGGTGTGATTAAAGTCCCCACAGATGAGGAGGAGGGCCTGAGGGTGTTTGGTCTGCAGCCAGCTGACTGCAGAGTGTAGGGTCTCACATGCAAAGGCTGATTATTACAGTTGGCCTGACACAGGCAGACTAATGCAGCACCATTCTTTAACAGTTACTATGGCAACGAGGGGGAGGAGGCAGAACATGTTCCTTTGATCTTCCCTTGCTGCTGATTGGACCTCTGGATCAAAGGACGTTCCTCTGGTGCTGCTTTGGTGATTCCATCAGTCCATATATGGACATAGACTCTGATATGAGGACAGACACTCTTCACAGACAGAGATCTGCTTGGTACCTTATGAAGATAGTCCTACATCTGTCACAGATACTGAGGACATACACTCTTCACTGAAGAATATCTGCTTGGTAACTAATGAAGGTAGTCCAAAATTGAATTAGTTCTTTATTTTCCCGTGCTGAACATGGGAAAAGCACCGTACAGTCCTGGGGGGTACAGTGTCCTCCACACAGAAGTTAATGTAATCCGTTATACAGTCTGTGAGGTTGTTGATGTCCTCCCCGTGAGGATCACAGAACTCCTTCCACACAGTTGACTCAAAACCTTCCCGTCAGAGCCTTTTCAGTCTCCTCAGACCATCTCTTAACTGCGCGGGTCACAGCTGGCTGCCTTTGGAAAAGTGGTTTGTACACGGGCTGGAGATAAACCAGGTTGTGGTCTGATCTCCACAGGGGAGGGAGGGG
Organism: Scarus forsteni; assembly: GCA_036419115.1. Lineage (NCBI taxonomy): Eukaryota > Metazoa > Chordata > Actinopteri > Labriformes > Labridae > Scarus > Scarus forsteni. The sequence continues at coordinate 88,001 of JAZDUH010000257.1, forward strand.
TGATGACTTCTATGCATCCTTGGTGTTTGCATACAGTAAGTCCAGTATTTTATTGTCTCTGGTGTGGCAGGTGACATACTGGGTGAAAGTGGGCAAAGTGGAGGATGGAGAGGTGTGATTAAAGTCCCCAGAGATGAAGAGGAGGAGAGTCTGAGGGTGTTTGGTCTGTAGCCAGCTGACTGCAGAGTGCAGGGTCTCACATGCAAAGGCTGATTATTACAGTTGGCCTGACACAGGCAGACTAATGCAGCACCATTCTTTAACAGTTACTAGTTTAATCCAGCAGCAGCACGTCATTTTGTGGCGCATTTTAAAAAGGGACAAAAAGCAGAAAAACTGGGCTAAAACAAAAGCAGGTGCTGATATTAGTTTTACTGAGCCGTGGTCCACTGCCCCCCCCCCGTGCGATTGGTCGATTTTTGGTGACAATAGCTGTGTTTTGGTCGACCAACAATTTCTTTGGTTGATTACAGCCCTTCTTCCCTGTAACATGAATGCAAGGGAACTGAGGTATGTGTATGTAAGACAGCCCAAAATGATGGAAGGATTACAGTGGTCAGGGATAGATTCCAAATGTCTGACGAGCACAAAGAGGCTAGTGGGAGCACCGGGTTAAATATGTCAGATGAGATAAGAAGCCCTAACAAGTAAAGTGAATATCAGGCTAAGTTGATCAGAGATGAGAAACAGGAGCTTGTAACAATAAGTTCCTGTTGTCTTGGACTTCGTCGACATGGTTACACGAGTTCGGAAGACTGAAGTGCTGTAGAGTCCTGTGATAAGTTTGGATGATAAGATAAGATGGACATGCATTTGGAAAAGAAGAGCAGCTGCCGGTTTAAATAAAATTAAAACAAAACACTTTGAGGATGAACTCTTGACCTCTGGGTATATCTACTCTGCTGTGTGTGTCTCAGGAATTTCTTGATAGATGGAATAATGGTCACATGTTCCAAATGTCAGAGCAGGGGAAAGGACAAAAGTCTTAGGCCTACAAAGATGTTGGCTAGATGTATCAGTGTATTATTCCAGCTGCTATTGTAGAGTAGGACTACAGATAGCAGCATGAAATTGTCAGATTCAGCAAAGAGTGTGCTGGGGCCAGACTGTGGAGGACTGCCTCCTTGGAGGTAAGGGTGAGGCTCAGCAGCTGTGGAGCTAGTTAAAGATTAAAGATAACATGATGATGGAGGAAGTATCGGCTGCTGTGATGTCTGAGTGTATGAGTGTAGACTTTCTTGACTGTTTTGGCTCCTAAAGGGTGACTACTTTGATGGTGGGATAAGTTCATGAAGGGCAGATGAAAGAGACTGGAATTTCGAGTCAGTGGATTTAGGCTGACAAAGCGAAGGCAACTGTAGCCTTGTAAAACCCCCTAAAACTGATGGAGGGAGCAACATCTGTGCAGAGCAGAATGTAATCAGTTATCACTATTGTATAGGAATGAATTAATTCCCTCAAAGTTGTTGATGTTGTTAATGTTGATGTTGTAAACATAATAAAAGATGATACGGCTGCAGATTGTTGAATGCTGAAAGATTTTGCCTGAGGGGTGATTCAATGGATGTAACAACTCTTCTCAATGGAGAAAAGGGACTTAACACAAATAAACAAATTTAAAATGGTTTAAATTAAAGTTATTTTTTATTTAAGAAAAATAAAGCAAGTTTAACAAAATAAGACTGAAAAGGGCAAACTAAGAAGCACTAGTAAAAGTAAAATACTCAAATTGAAATTAAATATCTGAAGGACTAAAATAAATGATCCAAATGGTAAAGAGGATTACAAACAACTGAAACAAACAACTTCACTAACGCCCTTAACCTACAGGACCTCTGAAATACAAGCACAAATAACACAAAGATTTAACAAAGACTGTCTAATCTAACATACTGTATGCCAATTCTGTTGAGAAGCTCCTCTTCTCTGGATCCTGGGGCTTCTTATGATGATGAATGGCTGTCATCTCGCAGGTCAATTGGCTGCTGGACCTTCTACAGCTGCCCCTAATCCGCCTGAAGATACATTGACTTCATGTCTTTGTGCTTCATTTAGTTATACTCAGGTTGGAAATAGATTTGCAAAATATTGTGTTGTCATTATTCACATATGCTCAACGTTCCAACTCTTTTTGAAATTAGCATTCATTATATCCTTTGTTTAGCAGTAAACTTTGTGTTTTCATAGATGCCAAATATTTGACAAGGTTCTTTTTGTGTTTTTTTTCCAGGTGCAAGAAGAGAAACTCTTCAGAGTGTTGTCCAAGCAGTAGACAGGGACCCTGCAGTGGCCCCTACAAAGACACTGAGCTCAGTCAGGACTGAGTTTGTTGACAGTGTGTCTGATCCAGTCCTGAACCAACTCCTGGATAAGCTCCTGGAGCATTATGTTCTAAATGATGAGGAGATGCAGAAGATCAAAACCAAAGACAGAGGGATAAAGCACGAGAAGTGATCGACTCAGTTCGAAGAAAAGGGAATATGGCCAGCTCTATTCTGATCAGAGCTCTTTCTGAGGTGGATCCATTGCTGTGGGAAGAGCTAAACCCCAGATAATGATGGGATGTCATAATGTCGTCTTACAGCTGTTTCACAGCAGTTGGACTGTTAGTTGTTCAACCCTAAATAGCAGCTAAAATTATGGATGAACATATTTAAGAGGTCATTTAATGTCTCATCTCAGGTCCATGTATTCTTTTTTATGATTTCTAAAGTATGGTCACAATAATGTTTAAAAAAAAAACATGCAAACTTCACACAGAAAGGCCTTGCCCTACCCGGGGATCAAATCAGGGAACCTTTTTGCTGTTAGGCTTGTTCACTACCTGCTGCACCACCATGCCATCCTGTTTTCATTTTATTTTCAATTTTTTTTTATTTAACCATTATTTTACCAGGTAATTTCCAACTGAAATCATGAGCTCATATACAAGGGTGACATGGCCAGAAGGTCATCAGCACATATCATAATAAATACATTTTCAAGATAAAAGTTTAAGGCAATAAATAACAATACATGTGGGAAATAAATCAACAAACTTACAGTGAAAGTGTGACAGTTTTAGGGACAGTAACAATTTAAAACACAAGCATTGCTCATACATTCTTGCTGCCCAGTGAATAAAATGGGATGTAAAGCTTTTTTTGAAACCAGTTCTGTCATTATCATGTTACAATTATAGCAGGCATAAAAGTGGCATTTATATCTTTTTTTCCTCCTAATGAACATGATTCAGACTTCTATACATTTTAGTAGATCTGCTGTCTAACATGCAGGATTTTTTCTTTAATTTCTGGTGCTGACATGAATGCCAATTACCTTATGATTGACCGAACACACCACTCAAACCATCACTCCCATAATACTTTCTCAAACTATCTTACTAAATTTATGGCTGACTTTAGTCTTTTTGACACAGACCTTAACTCCTGTATTGACTTTATTTTTACTTCTGCTTCACTGATAAATAAAATTTGCAGTTCTTTGATTTTTACCTACTTCTATTTCCGGCCATAACATTGTGTTGTTTAAGATAATTTTTAAGAATACACCTAAAAAGATAGTCAGTGGTGCTTCACCTTATCTATGCTGATTAAGGCCATTTTGTCAGTTTTTAAAAGATGGGTTACAAAAATGTGTAACTAGAAACAAAGTTTCCATTGATGATCCACAAATATTTGGGGGCACCTTAAAAGGATTCATACGCAGCACTGCAATATCGTTTTCAGCATATCAGAATAAATCTAGGTTAGTGAAAATTGACCAGTTACAGGTTAATTATTTGACCTTGAAAACATCCATCAAGCCTCCTTCCAAGGATATAAACATGATTCTTGATGCCACTCACACGGTTAAATTCAATGGTAAGGCTAAGGGCAAAATTCTCGATGTAAGAATCAGGAGAAACTATTATTTTAATGGACTTAGGCCCAGCCATTTGCTTTTGCTAAGGACCAAACAAAATGAAAAATGTTCAAATATAACATGTATTTGCTCCTTCAATGGAATATTAACAGATCCACAGGACATCAACACAGAATTTTGTAAATTCAATTTAAAATGTATAAATCAGAGCTATTGCCAGATATTTCAAAATGTTATGGTTTCTTTGGAAATCTAAACCTTCCCTCTTTGAATCAGGAGGAGGCAACAGAATTGGAAGCCAAAAAATGCTATTTTAAGCATGAAAAGAGGGAAAGCACCTGGATTGGATGGTATTCCTCCAGAATTGTACGCTACATTTTGGGAAGATCTTGGACAGTATATGTTAAATATGATATAGGCCTCAGATAAAAATGGTTCTTTTCTTAGTGACGTTAATATGGCTTTGCATGCTGTTCTGCCTAAGAAAGACCCTCTACTCTGTAATAACTATAGGCATTTGAGTATTTTTCTTCCTGAAGTGAATGGATTTACCAAAGTTTAGGCACCAAGAATTTAACCTCACTTAATCAATCAAGTACACCAGGACCAGACTGGTTTTGTGAAATCCCGGAGACAATATACGAAGATTATTACGCAGATAAATTTTTCCAAAGATATCGGGGACTCCTGTGCAGTGCTGTCCCTCGATGCTGAGAAAGCTTTTGATCGACTTGAGTGGCAGTACCTGTGGGAGGTCCTTGGTAGATTTGGTTTTGGGCAGGGTTTCATTGGAATGATTAAGGTCCTCTATTCTAACCCTATGATGATAGTTACAGTCAATAATATTTTGTATATTACAATAACAATACAATATACAATAACAACAACAAGCTTGAAATAACAATACAAAAAAGGTACATTATACAGAATAGGGTTAAATGTAATATGTAGTCGGAGCTTAATGAAAAAATAAAAATAAATCCTCCCTTCTCCTTACATAAATGCTCTTGTCATTATAGCAAAAGTATTGACATTAAGATAATCCAGGAATGGTCTCCATATTTTTTTAAAGGCATCAGATTTGTAGTTCAAGAGACAAGTCAAAAAGTCCAGAGCTATGTAATCCATTATTTTCCTATGATGATTATTTTCCTATGAACTGAGGGGACTTTATCTGAAATCCAGTGCTGAAGAATGCTTTTCCCTTCTGTACAGCTTTTTCTGATATTTATTAGTCACATAGCCATCAGGAAAACCCAGATGGAGGGAAACTGGGTCAAGTTCAAACTCCTTCTTTCTTTTCTATTTCAAATAAGACATCATTCCAATATTTCAGTATTTTAACACCAGACCAGAAGCAGTGAGTAAGATCACCAAATCCAGGCCTACATTTAAGGCAAAATGGAGAGACATCCATCATTCGTCACACTGATCACCCACTTCACATCATCCTTGACCAGAGAAACAGCAGCAGTGGACGACTCACCTCTCTGCACTGCAGGACTGAGAGATACAGAAGATCGTTCCTCCCTGCAGCCATCAGAGTTTATAATTCTTTAATCTATGGAAGATGAGCCCACTATTGTTTTTGTATATAGAATTATCAATATTGTATATATAATTAGTATTGTTATTGTTTTACCTTTGTTGCTTACTTTGTTATTTAATCTTTATTTTATTTTTTATTCTTGTTGCCAAACTACATGAATTTCCCTTCGGGGATTAATGAAGTATTTTATCTATCTATCTATCTATCTATCTATCTATCTATCTATCTATCTATCTATCTATCTATCTATCTATCTTTCTATCTTTCTATCTTTCTATCTATCTATCTATCTATCTATCTATCTATCTATCTATCTATCCTTTCTATATTTGGAGAGATGGCTTGAAGCAACAGCTCTATGAAGAATCTTTAGTTGCAAAGCTCTTGTTCGGTTACACACCGTTATTTTTGTTGCCTGATCACAGATGTCTTCCCACATCTTTTCAGGTATCTCAACACCCAGCTCCCTTTCCCAGACCATACCCAAAGTCTGGGCACTGACACATGAGCAATCCCTCAGACCAGCATACTGTATGTTCTTATGGAAGCATTCCCCTGAGAGAGAAGCACTTGTTTTTCTATCTGTGTGACCTATCAGCAAGCAAAGATGTGTCTTTTATAATAAAGTTTCTGACCTGGTGATATTGAAAAAAGTCATTTTAAGATATGCCATGGTTTTCCATAACTTGGGTTGAAAGGCAAGAGGACAGAGCCATCAAAAAGATCGCCCAAGGAAGAAATTTCCTCAGCTGTCCTGCATTTGAAAACTGTATCTAAAGACCCTGCTAGTCAGGGTTATTAGTGATTGGGGTACAAACCAATATAAGCCCTGCCTTGCCTTTAATATGCTGTGTGATCCTTCAAGCTCTTACAGTATTAATCATAACCCGGTTATTGCAAAGTTTTTTGTCACACTGAAGTTTATCAATAAAAATAGCTTTTTTAAAGGGCAATTAGATACAGACTTCTTAATATCAAGCCAGCTCTAAGAGGCATCAGCGCTGTATCTTGGATGGCACTCGATTGATATTTCTTAATATCTGGGAGATCCAGCCCACCTACAGCACTTGGTAATTGCAACACAGACAACCTAATCCATGCTCTTCATTTACACCAAATAAAAGAACTAGACCAACCGTTCAGTTGTTTCACTATTTTGTGATTAAATCAGATGGGGATCATTGTATGCCATAGAGAAAATGTGTTAGAAAGTTAATTTTCTAGAGTAAGATTAAGCCCAGCCATGAGATAGGGAGCCTGTTCCAACATTCCAGGTCTTGCTAATTTTGATCAAATAATGGTTAAAGTTGGTTTTAAACATTTGATCGAGTTTAGGTGTAATATGGATGCCAAAATATGTAAAACCTGCAGGAGACCACTTGAATGGAAAAGGTTTGGGATTTTCTGGATGTTGTCACAAATTACCCAGAGGCATTGCTTCTGATTTAGAAAAATTCACTTTATATCCAGAAATGCAGCAAACTGGGCAATAATATGTATTAGCCGAGGCACTGGTGCAGAGGTATCAGACCTGAAAAGTTACACATCATCAACATACAATGTAATTTTTTATGATCTTTCACCCACATCCACTCCAGTCATCAAAGGGTCTCATCTGATAGCCTCTGCAAGAGGTTCAATCACCACCGCAAACAAAAGAGGTGACAGAGAACAGCCATGTCTGCTACCCCCCCCGACCCTAAAATTTGTGGACCTAAAACCATTAGTTATGACTGCAGCCATTGGATGAGTATACAGGACCTTCGCCCTTTTAACAAAGCCATCACTTAAGCCAAAACGTTCAAGTGTAAAAAATAAATATATGATCATTCAACACGGTCAAAAGCTTTTTCAGCGTCTTAAGGAAATCACAAGGCCATCTATTGCCTGCTGTTCAGAAAAATGAATAATACTATACAGTCTTCTAATATTGTTGTAAGAATTATGTCCCTTAATAAAGCCAGTTTGATCCTCCTTCACTGTGATTGGTTGAAGAGCTTCTAAGCATCTTGCTAAGAATATGGAAAGAACCTTTAAATTTACATTCAGTAGCAAGATTGACCTACATGAGGCCCAATCCTCAGGACATTTCCCTTTTTTTAGAATCAAATAAATATTGGCTTCTCTTAGGGTGCTTTCACACTAGGCCCACTTGTTTCAACCGTGCTGCAGCGTGGTTACCCCTTCCCTCGCCCCTGCTGGCATGCATTCACACTGGCAATATCGAACCATGCCCGGAGCCACTTGTGTATTTACTCAGTTTGAAACAGCAGGGGGTGATATGCATGCAACTGGTTACCAAACCTGCTACAGAGGAGAACGAAGAAAAGGCTACCATGGTAACCATTTCCCGCACTTAACAACCAATGTTTACGTCTCGCTCTCCTCTTCTTTTTTTCCTTCTGATGTGTTTCTTGTATCGTGTTTGAGACGGCATCAACGACCCTATTTGAGCACCGGCAATGGAGTCCTTCGTGCTCTTATGAGTGTTTTTACGTTGTTTGAGATGCAAGCAGCAATCTTCCTCACACTCCCACATTTATTGTGCAGCTAGGGGGATAAAATGGGCCCATTCTGCACGGATGAGATGGTTTCTGAAGAGGCAGGAGACGTTGAAACTTGCCTTAATTTCGCTTTTTCTTCTTCCGTAAGGTGAGTGATAACAGACCATTCATCAACTAGAGTCTAATAATTACCAAAAGGCATTCCAAAGAGTCGCGGACAGCCTGTAGTTAAGTTACACCACTTTGTTTTTTGTCCTACCACTTTATTTTTTCGCCTCACACTTTATTTTTTCTCCTACAACTTTGTTTTTTATCCTAACACTTTATTTTTTCTCCTAATTTTTATGTTTTCCCCTAACACTTTGTCTTTATTTCCTTCAACTTTTACTTTTTCTCCTTTGACATTTTTTTAAGGATCACTTTGGTCATTTTTGCTGTTGTCTTTGTGTTTTTCTTCCTTCAACTTCTTTTTTCAAAGTCGTAGTACGAGTTTCAAAGTCGTAGTACGAGTTTAAAACTCGTAGTACGAGTTTCTTAATGTATGTATATGTATAACACTTGTGTAGACAATAAACATAATTGGGCTTAAATACATATACTTAAATACTTGTACTTCCTCCGACAGATTCCTCATGTACCATACAGTCAACACCAACTTGATGCATGAGGATCGGCCACTCTTTGACGACTGTAAACTTTTCATAGAATTCATTGGGTCTCTGCAGAAATGCAACTCCAAGCAAGTGAGCAAGGAGATCACCCAAAAGAGGTAAGTTTAACTGTTCTCACCCACCTAACTGGATTACAGTATACCGATGTGAGCAATGTGGCATGTAATGTGATGATTTGTTGATAACATTTGAACTATTTTCTCATAGGCATGCCATGTTGCTCGAACAACAACCGCTGACACCAAATGACTGCTTGGCTGTGCTGAGGGCTGCCAAGCAAGACTTTATGGCAGTGATGGCAAAGATCTTTCTTGACAAATTCGTAACCCTGGAGATGGCAGAGTGCAGCTTCGTGGTCTACTACCTCCAGGCAGTGGTCATCCTGAGGCACCTGCAACGACCTGGCGTGGTGGAGCACATGACTGTGAGTGTTCTTATGCTCTTCTTGTCTGCATTGTTAGTAAATTTCACCTGACATTTTTGCCATTCCCCATACTAATCAATGTGATGTCCTTGTTTTGTGCAGGTGCATGAGTGGATGGTGCGGAAGACGCAAAACGGCCGCACAGCAAGTTGCCACGTTCGCTCTGTCACAGGAGGAGGAGTGTGTAAGTTCATCAGATTTCCTCTGAGGATCTGTCAGTCAGAACCTGTTGTTCAGAAGAAGAAATTAATCTTTATTCCTATGTTCCCTCTACCAACAGTGGTTTGATATGTACTTCACAAATGTGCGGCCACAACTCCTCAACTTCTCCAGGAAGCGCAAGCGGGTTGACTCGGATGATGATGATGAGGAGGAGCGTTTTTTCATCACCAGCACGGGGAGGCCGATCTACAACGCCTCCAATGACCTGAACCGGCTGCACTCAAAGTAAGCTAACCATCATGATTCATTTTCCCTCCAAAATGTACTTCTGTAAACAGCTGTCTCAGCTCTCTGGTGCGATGTGTTAGTTAATGTCATATTAAAATGTTTTTTAAACTTTCACTTTAGATACAATCTCAAGCCAGTGACCAGCCAAGTGGCGCGCAGGGTCTTCGAGACGGCCACAAAGAGTATGAATGACACAGATAAGTCTCCGGTGGCCGACTACCTGACGCATTCCACTGCGATGGCAGAGAAACACTATCACATGAAGCAGCCAGAGAACATTGTGAGGGCCAATCAGCTGCTGGCAAGGCTCGCTGGTGACTCAAGGTAAGGATTTCTTCTATTTGTCAACAATTAATACCATCAGCAATTTGTAAACATAATCAAACCCACCGTAATTTATATGTAGGCACACTGAACACTTATCAAATACTCTTCTTCTCCTTCTCCTCTTATGTAGTGTTGACTCTGGAGATGAGGGTCCCAGTCATGGTACCCGTGGCGCTGCTCGCGAGGCTGCTGACAAGCCTGCCTCTGGTACAAATGTGCAAATGGACATATAAGTGGCATTTGACACACTGCAGGTGACACACCCGGTGACTCTGGACGGGGACGTGCCAGACAAGTCGGAGCGCAGGAAGGTGTCACCCGACTTGCAGCGGAAGTTGTACGAGCGTTGGCTGAAGGCACAGATGAAACTGCGCGTGCAGCATGTTCTCTGTGAGTATTTCCTCAATGTTTAATTAAATATTTTCACTTATCTATCACCTATGTACATGATTCAAAGTTGTCAATTCTATTTTGCTTAAGTAACGAAACATTGTAATGTGTTCTCCACAGCATACTTCAGCCGACGTCTCCCGACTGAGAACCGGGTCAACGCCTGGATTTCTAGGCAGGGATGGGAAAGTAACGTCCCCACCTCTGCCAGCATCATCAAGGGGTGGAAGCCATCTGGAACTGTGGACATGGTGATGGATTCTGGACACATTCGAAAGTTGACCACTTCTCAGAAGTAGAAAGGACTGATGGTGGCGGACATTGAAGGCAAAGGTAAGGGTGTTGTTGCCACCCGCAGGTTTCAGACTGGTGAGGTGGTCTGTGACTACCATGGCAGGGTAATCACAGCCAAAGAGGGTCAGACTATACACCAGAACACCAGTGAGGAGGAGACTGGGTACATGTTCTTTTTCACAAATCATAAAGGACAGAACATGTGCATCGATGCACATTCACCCATTTGTCAGTGTCACCCTGACATGCAGATTGTGGGAAGGTTTATCAACCATTCCAAATCCAAAGCCAACCTCAAGCCCAGGTTGTATGCGGGAGAGGAAAAAGATGTCATTCTTTTCCTCGCTAGCAGAGACATCGAAGTGAACGAGGAACTCCTCTTTCACTACGGCGTGGGCAAGAAGTCCTTTCGGGGAGAGGGCCTGGACCTTTCTTGGCTGGGTTAGACTCATCCACTGTCAACAATCTGTTTTCAAGTTCTAATCCAGGGACATTGTTAAGCCAGTCTAGTCCAGCATCAGCAGAATTACCTCAATTACCCCAGCCAGCACCAGCACCACCACCAGCACCAGCACCAGCATCAGCGGCAGCACCAGCACCAGACTTTACGCAGAGACGCATCTAAATGGTCCTGTGTAACTGTCAGTGTCCTCAGCCAGCATCAGCGCCAGCACCAGCACCAGCACCAGTCTTAACGCAGAGACGCATCTAAACGGTCCTGTGTAACTGTCAGTGTCCTCAGCCAGCACCAGCATCAGCGCCAGCACCAGCACCAGACTTTACGCAGAGACGCATCTAAACGGTCCTGTGTAACTGTCAGTGTCCTCAGCCAGCACCAGCATCAGTGCCAGCACCAGACTTTATGCAGAGACGAATCTAAACGGTCCTGTGTAACTGTCAGTGTCCTCAGCCAGCACCAGCATCAGTGCCAGCACCAGACTTTATGCAGAGACGAATCTAAATGGTCCTGTGTAACTGTCAGTGTCCTCAGCCAGCACCAGCATCAGCGCCAGCACCAGACTTTACGCAGAGACACATCTAAACGGTCCTGTGTAACTGTCAGTGTCCTCAGCCAGCACCAGCATCAGCGCCAGCACCAGCACCAGCACCAGCACCAGACTTTACGCAGAGACGCATCTAAACGGTCCTGTGTAACTGTCAGTGTCCTCAGCCAGCACCAGCATCAGCGCCAGCACCAGCACCAGCACCAGACTTTACGCAGAGACGAATCTAAACGGTCCTGTGTAACTGTCAGTGTCCTCAGCCAGCACCAGCATCAGCGCCAGCACCAGCACCAGCACCAGACTTTATGCAGAGACGCATCTAAACGGTCCTGTGTAACTGTCAGTGTCCTTAGCCAGCACCAGCATCAGCGCCAGCACCAGCACCAGCACCAGACTTTATGCAGAGATGCATCTAAACGGTCCTGTGTAACTGTCAGTGTCCTCAGCCAGCACCAGCATCAGCGCCAGCACCAGCACCAGCACCAGACTTTACGCAGAGACGCATCTAAACGGTCCTGTGTAA
>JAZDUH010000257.1:102500-186185 GCA_036419115.1 Scarus forsteni
GTCTCCCTCTCCCTCTCCCCCCCCTTCCCCACTTTTCTATCCATACTCTCTCCCACTGTCTCTCCTCTATCTGTCTCTCTCTATCCCCAACACAGTCGAGGCAGATGTCTGTCTAACATGAGTCTGGTTCTGTCAGAGGTTTTTTCTGCCCGTTAAAGGGAAGTTTTTCCTTGCCACCGTAACTTGCTAAATGCTGCAAAGTGCTGTACTCATGGTGGGTTAAGATGAGATAATACTCCTTATCTTGTCTTCATGTTGGGTTTCTTTTAATAAAATGTTATTAACATTCACGGGTCTAGACCTGTGAATGTTTTTGTAAAGTGTATTGAGATAACTTTACTTATGATTTGGCTGATTGATTGACAGATTTTTTTTTCAAAGTGTTCAATAAACGGAATTTGTTTGAACTTTGAATCGGCTCTCTGTGTATGCTTATTTGTCTCTAAGGATTGACTTGAAACTGTTTGATACAAATAGTCTCCTGTAGACATTCACAGTGTGATAGTCTGCTTCAAGTTGAGATCTGGGTAACTTCATCACATATGGTGGATGTCTCCAGATCTCACTATAAGGGTCTTAGCAGTTTTATCATAAAGTAGCACAAAATATACACCAAATGACTCAGTGTGAAACTCTCTCTTCACTACAAATTTTTCTTTGTTTTTCTTTTAATTTAAACAACTAAAAGTAACCCAGGAAGGTCAGAGGTCATGACAGTGTAGCAGTCTCTGCTTCAGTTTGAGACACTGTCAAGATAATGCTTGTTTTATAATGAAAACAAGTTAGCTTAAACACATTTCAACTTTTATATAAACTATGACAAAGTATCCTTCACAATACTGAAAGTACATACATAGTTTTTTAAAATTCAGCTGAGTGCTATGAAACTATGAGACATCATGTTCACACCCTCACTGCTAAATGTGCTAATGAGGTGGGTGAGTTTCTATGGAGGACATTCAGTTATTGTTGAGAGATGATGGCTATGCTAATTAGACTGTTCACAAGACCTTAGGTGCCCATCTAAAGTTCAAAACATGGAAATTTCTTTGACCCACCTAGTTACAAAAACAACCAAAAGCAGTTTTAATATCCCAGACTTTGTAAATAAACAAACTAATATAAAACAACATAAATTAAAATGGTCTCTGTTTCATCACAGTTGTTCTCTTAGGCACTTGAAACTAAGTGAAACAGTCTCCTGTAGACATTCACATTCACAGTGTGATAGTCTGCTTCAAGTTGAGATCTGGGTAACCTTATCACATATGATTGATATCTCCAGATCTCACTATAAGGGTCTTAGCAGTTATATCATAAAGTAGCACAAAATATACACCAAATGTCTCAGAGTGAAATCCTCTCTTCACTACAAATGTGTCTTTCTCTTATTTCTTTTGATTCAAACAACTAAAAGTAACCCAGGAAGGTCAGAGGTCAGCTTCAACAATGTTAAGATGTCTAATGAAAAAAGGCAGCTTATCACATATCAACTGTTATACTTAAATAAAATACAGAGTTTTCTAAAACTTAACTAAAATAAAACTCTGTGTTTCATTACATTTGTTCTTTTAGGCTCTCTGTAAGGATTCATTTGAAACTGAGAGAAACAAATAGTCTCTTGTAGAAGATCTCAGTATAAAGGCTCTAGGTCAGGACAATCTCACAGCCAACAAAGATGTGACTTTCCCAAAATTTTATTTTAAATAAAATTAAGAAAGTTATTAATTCTAGTTAAATCTAAGTTTTGAAAGTTTAAAGTTATTTCTGAGAAACTTTCACTGCCATAATGCAAATGACCCCACAGGCCAGCCCCAGCTCACCTGACCAATCCCAGCCATCCATGCATGAAAATGGGTGGGGCTGGCAGAGGAGTTGGTATAAATACAGGAGGTACATTCAATGAAATTCACTGTGGTTTTTGTCACAACCCCTGCCTTTACTTCGTTTGACTTTGCTGATCTTCGTGGATTTTTGCTTCGCTGACCTACTTGGACTCTCCCTTGACTGATCTACGTGGATTCTCCCTCACTGATCTACGTGGATTCTCCCTCACTGATCTGCGTGGATTCTCCCTCACTGATCTGCGTGGATTCTCCCTCACTGATCTACGTGGATTCTCCCTCACTGATCTGCGTGGATTTTCCCTCACTGATCTGCGTGGATTCTCTCTCCACTGAACTTCTTGGATTCGCTCTGCCCTGATCTTTTTGGTTTCCATTTTCAGTGATCTTTTTGGTTTAATCTACAATGGCTGTCAATGCTGAGAAGAGGTAAGACTTTGATTTTTATTTATTCACTCTACGAACTTGTCCTTTTGGTTCAGTTGAATTTTCCTGCAGCTTAAGCTTGAGAGTACCTCAAGATTAGTCTAATGAAAACAAGTTAGTTTAAACACATATCGACTTTTACATAAACTATGACAAAGTATCCTTCACAATAACATAGTTTTATAAAATTCAGCTGAGTGCTCTGAAACTGTGAGAGAGACATCATGTTCACACCCTCACTGCTAAATGTGCTGATTAGGTGGGTGAGTTTCTATGGAGGACATTCAGTCATTGTTGTGAGATGATGGCTATGCTAATTAGACTGCTCACAAAAAGACTTTGTAAATAAACTAAATAAAATTCACATTCACAGTGTGATAGTCTGCTTCAAGTTGAGATCTGTTGAGACTTTGATTTTTATTTATTCACTCTACTAACCTGTCTTTTTGGTTCAGTTGAATTTTTCCTGCAGTTTAAGCTCGAGAGTACCTTAGTTCACACTGTTATTAATGGCTTTTTTAAGTTCCCATGCCTGACCACACTGCTGTCCATTTCTCTTTCTTTTTCAGAAATCTGAGGTCAGCAGCACATGTTATTCAACATGGAGGACGCATGTTCAGGACAGTCCCGCTCCAAGAAGAAGGTATGTTCATGCAAAGTCATTTTGTAATTAACTTTTGGTATTTCATTTCCAAAAGGGGTATTTAGTAATTTGAACATAGTAGCTTTTTCCTAATTCAAATATATTTGTTGCAATTTATAACCTAGATTTAAATCTATGGCTGACAAAGTGAGGTTTATGTCTGAATGAAAAATAAAACACTGGACAATAAAGATTAATGTTTGTAATTTACTGGAAAGATTTCATTTTTTTCTAATGTGGTCCTAATATGGTACTTTTTTTTCCTTCAACAGCATGCAAAGTCTGGATTTTGGGCGACAGCTACATCCGCCGTGCTGAACAACGTGCCAGGAGTACCATCGGGACCAATCTTGGTGTTTCTGCCCAGGTCCAGTGGTTTGGCAGGGGAGGCTTGTGTTGGGACGGCCTGCTTGAGCTCTTCTACCAGGGCCTGCTGGTAACAACTGCTCCGGATGTGCTGGTGATTCACTGTGGCGGCAATGATCTGGGACGTGTTAAAAGCGTGCTGCTTGTCAAAGCAATGAAGGAGGATCTACATTACCTACACGAAAAGTTTCCTGCCATGAAGATTTTATTATCTTCCATAAATGAGAGGCGCCAGTGGAGGTATGCCTCACCTCGCAAGATTGAAAAAGTGCGGAAGTTTGTGAACAATGTCATGGCCACATTTGTCACAGGTGTTAATGGAAATGCTGTGCGTCATCCTTATATCTTGTTTGACCAGCCTGACTTATTTTTAAGTGATGACGTTAACTTAAGTCCTAAGGGAACTGATTTGTTTTTATTAGCTATTGCCCAGGGTCTAAAAGAGGCTCTAGCCTGATTGCCTAGTGTAAGTCATTTAGGATTTCTTCTGTGGGACTGATAAATGCAGTCATCCCCAGAGGGTCAGCGCTCGTTTGCATGTATTAGCTCTTGAAATGTTTAATAGTTTTATAAATGAGGTCCCTGGACTCCATGGTGGAGTATGTCTCTTCATCTTATAGAAAAGTGTGTGTTTCATTGCATTTGCCCAGCACCAGACTTTAACGCAGAGACGCATCTAAACGGTCCTGTGTAACTGTCACTGTCCTCAGCCAGCATCAGCACCAGCTTCAGCACCAGAAATTACGCAGAGACGCATCTAAACGGTCCTGTGTAACTGTCAGTGCCACTGTAGTTTTTTCAAATGTTCAATAAAGGCAATTTGTTTGAACTTTGAATCGGCTCTCTGTGTATACTTTGTGTGAAACACGTGTTAGTCTGTAGTTGGGTAATGGCTTCGTGTGAAGAGGTTTTACTTTTTGTGTACAAAATCTGCAGAACTTTGTGATATTTCACCCAGAAAGGGAGAGATAGCAGCTTATTACTGTTTCATACAAATAGTCTCTTGCAGAGAGTTTTGTTGAGATCTGGGTAACTTCATCACTTCTGGTGGATGTCTCCAGATCTCACTATAAGGGCCTTAGCACCTGAAATCACTTTGTGTGTGTTTCTTGTTTTAAATCATTTAACTTAATAAGTCAGAGGTCAGAACTAAATAATATATATTTACAATAGTGTTCTCAGGCTGCAGGGGAAACTGTCAGTGCAGCTTGACAGCCTGTGGCTGTCGAACACATATACAGTGGTATGAAAAAGTATCTGAACCTTTTGGAATTTCTCACATTTCTGCATAAAATTACCATCAAATGTGATCTGATCTTTGTCAAAATCACACAGATGAAAAAACAGTGTCTGCTTTAACTGAAACCACCCAAACATTTATAGGTTTTCATATTTTAATGAGGATAGCATGCAAACAATGACAGAAGGGGGAGGAATAAGGAACTGAACCATCACATTTAATATTTTGTGGCCCCCCCTTTGGCAGCAATAACTTCAACCAGAGGCTTCCTGTAGCTGCAGATCAGTCTGGCACATCGATCAGGACTAATCTTGGCCCATTCTTCTTTACAAAACTGCTGTAGTTCAGTCAGATTCCTGGGATGTCTGGCATGAATCGCTGTCTTGAGGTCATGCCACAGCATATCAATGGGGTTCAAGTCTGGACTTTGACTTGGCCACTCCAGAACGTTTATTTTGTTCTTCTGAAACCATTCTGAAGTTGATTTACTTTAAGTGTTTTGAATCATTGTCTTGTTGTGGCATCCATCCTCTTTTTCACTTCAACTGTCTGACAGGCGGCCTCAGGTTTTTCCTGCAAAACATCCTGATAAACTTTTGAATTCATTTTTCCATTAATGATTGCAAGTTGTCCAGGCCTGAGGCAGCAAAACAGCCCCAAACCATGATGCACCCTCCACCATGCTTCACGGTGGGGATGAGGTGTTGATGTTGGTGAGCTGTTCCATTTTCCCTCCCACACATGACGTTGTGTGTTCCTCCCAAACAATTCAACTTTGGTTTCATCAGTCCACAAAATATTTTTGCCAAAACTTCTGTGGGTGTCCAAGTGCCTTTTTGCGAACATTAAAGCGAGCAACAATGTTTTTTTAGACAGCAATGGCTTCCTCCGTGGAGTCCTCCATGAACACCATTCTTGGCCATTGTTTTACATATAGTTGATGTGTGCACAGAGATATTGGACTGTGCCAGTGATTTCTGTAAGTCTTTAGCAGACACTCTAGGGTTCTTTTTACCTCTCCGAGTATTCTGTGCTGAACTCTTGGCGTCATCTTTGGTGGGCTGCCACTCCTTGAAGAAGAAGCAACAGTGCCAAACTCTCTCTCCATTTGTGAACAACTTCTCTGACTGTCGATTGATGAACATCCACACTTTTAGAGATGGTTTGTATCCTTTCCCAGCTTTATACAAATCAACAATTCTTGATACGCAGGTCTTCAGACAGCTCTTTTTGAGTGAACCATGGTGCACATCAGCCAATGCTTCCCATCAAGACACTTCTTACCTGGTGTGTGTTTTATAGTGGGCAGGGCAGCTTTAAGCCACTCATCAATGATTGCGCACACACTTGACTTAAATTGTTTGGTAAAATTGGTTTCAATTGCTCTTTAAGTCTCCTTAGGCAAAGGGTTCAGTTACTTATTCCTCCCCCTTCTGTCATTGTTTGCATGCTATCCTCATTCAAATATGAAAACCTATAAATGTTTGGGTGGTTTTAGTTAAGACACTGTTTTTTCATCTGTGTGATTTTGAGAAAGATCAGATCACATTTAATGGTGATTTATGCAGAAATGTGAGAAATTCCAAAAGGTTCAGATACTTTTCATACCACTGTAAATTTCCACCATCCCCCACAGGCTTCTGAAGCCCAGCTAGACAGCAGGAACATGTGTGGTCACTAGCACCACCAGTAGTGAGTGTCTTGATTACACACAGGTTATTCAGTTCTCAGAGGACTCATAATGTACCACTGTTTTAAAAAATGTATGAACACACCATGCATAGATGTATTTATGCAACAAAGTTCCAAAGATTTGCTGGCATGTTTGTAGAGAGCATGTGCTAATACAGTGACCTTTGACACTTGATGGAGATTAACAGAAATAAGACAGAATAAAGGAAGACAATGACAGTTTAATCCCTTATATCCACATTGTAATGATTTCATTATGATAATTTCACTTCATTTGATGGACATACATAGACAGGCAAAAAAAGTGACATATTCCAGTAGACTCTGAAAGTTTCTGTAGCTTCTAGGCTCAGAGAAATGAATTTAACTGAAGTTGATTTTTATCCCTTATATCTGGAGAGTTATGATTGTATCATGTATGAACATGCTCTAAGTTCAGCCTCCTAGGTCAAAGCATTGATTTTTCAATGAATTTAAAGGGATTTTTCTGATTTGACTTGACCTTTGGTCAAAACTTCGTGACCTTTGACACTAAGGAAGGTCGCAGCTAAACCATCTTTTGCACACTGATTCTACAGGTACCCACGATGAACACATTCAAATTTCAGCCTCCTAGGTCAAAGCATTGATTTTTAATGGATTTAAAGGGATGTCACTTACGGAGCTCCAGAGGGAAGAGGGGAGATTCTCCGTTGTCCTGCCCGCCTGAGAGTGCTCTTCTCTGGGGGTAAAGCATCAGGCCTCTCCCCCTCTCCAGCCTGGAGGTCTTTTTTGGTTTGTTTTTAACCATCTTTTGCCCACTGATTCTACAGGTACCCACGATGAACATACTCAAATTTCAGCCTCCTAGGTCAAAGCATTGATTTTTAATGGATTTAAAGGGATGTCACTTACGGAGCTCCAGAGGGAAGAGGGGAGATTCTCGGTTGTCCTGCCCGCCTGAGAGTGCTCTTCTGCGGGTAAGCATCAGGCCTCTCCCCCCCTCTCCAGCCTGGAGGTCTTTTTTTTATTTTTTTTTTTTTTTTAAACAGATTCCTGATACTCTAGACTTCATTTACATCCCCTTGGTACAGCCTGGTGCTCTAGACTTTATTTTAATCCCTGCCCTCTGTGAAAAGGTCTGATTTGAAGCTTCAATTTGAGAATTGTGGATCTACCAAGATTCTAAAAGTGTTTAAAGTGTGTGTTTCCTTGCTTTAAATCAGTTTAAACAACCTCATAAGTCAGAGGTCAGCACGAAATAATATATATATATCTATATATATATATATAGATATATATACAATCAGTGAACTCAGGCTGCAGGGGAAACTGTCAGTGCAGCTTGACAGCCTGTGGCTGTCATACACATGCAAATTTCCACCATCCCCCACAGGCTTCTGAAGCCCAGCTAGACAGCAGGAACATGTGTGGTCACTAGCACCACCCGGTGGTGAGTGTCTAGATTATACACAGGGAAAACATTGTACAGTAAAACCCAGTTTTCATCTAGATTTATTCAGTTCTCAGGGGAGTCATAATGAACCACTGTTTTAAAAAAATGTACAAACACATCATGCACAGAAATTTTTATGTGGTGCAATAAAGATGTATATTGTATTATAGTTATTTCACTGTAATTCTTCACATGTGATGCACAGGCATAAACAGGCAAACAGTTAAGTGACATGATGAGGTGGATTTTGACAGCTTGTGAAGATTTAAAAGGTAAACAAGAGGCGGAATCAAAGTAAATTTAATCCCTTATATCCACAACATTCTGATTGTATTATTTCACTGTAATTCTTCATGTGATGCACAGGCATGAACAGGCAAAAAATAAAGTGACATGATTGAGTGGATTTTGACATTTTATGTAGCTTAACATGTCGAAACAATGAAGGAAAGAAGATCACTCTTCAGTCCCCATCACTTCCCATATTTACTTCGCAGGCGTGTTCACATAAACATGTACACATATGCTGAACTGATCAATGGAGCACATATGGTTATGGGCTGGAATGTGGAATATGCCACATGCAAAATATGGCATTTCAATGACACATTGTGAAGCCTAACTGCAAGTGTGTCACTGTAGCAGCTGACCCCCCAGCCGCATGCCAGATTCCTCGTGATGAGCACATGTGCTGAAGAGAATAAAAGTGGGAAAAATATTAAAATTAAAAAACTTAATGAAGAAGCCCTAATGTCACAACTGTATTTACTGTGGCATCTGTTGCTATATTTAACCCCTTCTGTGCCATCTGGGGCCCCCTGCAGGCTCGCTGTGAGCAGAGATTGCTGAGCCTGTGAGGAATGTGCTGAGGCCATCAGCACATGTGCTCACTGAAGTCAACCTCAACATCGGTTTGACCAACCGTAAACAGCATAAGCAGCGTCGGCATCCTCCTGTTGTTATCCGTCCACTTAAAACACTTCCCTGCCCTCCATCTGCGATCGTAGCGTCATGTGTGGCGTCACCCTAAACTCACCTATTAGCCTTGTAGAATAGTTGTCGAGGTATGGCCTATGACTCTGAACATGTCAAACTTTCGCCAAATCGCAGTATTCTGGAGTTGGGCTGCTTGTTCTGGATGAAAGGGTGTGGGGAAAACTCCATAGAGCGAAATCAGCATATTTGCTAGGGTTAAAGTCTTCCAGGAATTTCCACTGAAAGCTGTCGTCTCAGTTCTCTCGAATGATCCAAGTGACTCAACTCAACCAGAAGGTAGGCCACGCCGCAACTTAATGATTAAAAAAAAAGGCAATAGGTACTACCCGGTTATTATATGATAGATTACACACAGGTTATGCAGTTCTCAGAGGACTCATAATGTACCACTGTTTAAAACATGTAGGAACACACCATGCATAGATATATTTATGCAACAAAGTTCCAAAGATTTGCTGGCATGTTTGTAGAGAGCGCGTGCTAATACAGTGACCTTTGACACTTGATGGAGATTAACAGAAATAAGACAGAATAAAGGAAGACAATGATAGTTGAATCCCTTATATCCACATTGTACTGATTTCATTATGATAATTTCACTTCATTTGATGGACATACATAGACAGGCAAAAAAGTGACATATTCCAGTAGACTTTGAAAGTTTCTGTAGCTTCTAGGCTCAGAGAAATGAATTTAACTGAAGTTGATTTTTATCCCTTATATCTGGAAAGTTATGATTGTATCATGTATGAACATACTCTAAGTTCAGCCTCCTAGGTCAAAGCATTGATTTTTCAATGAATTTAAAGGGATTTTTCCTGATTTGACTTGACCTTTGGTCAAAACTTGTGACCTTTGACACTTAGGAAGGTCGCAGCTAAACCATCTTTTGCACACTGATTCTACAGGTACCCACGATGAACATACTCAAATTTCAGCCTCCTAGCTCAAAGCATTGATTTTTAATGAATTTAAAGGGATGTCACTTACAGAGCTCCAGAGGGAAGAGGGGAGATTCTCCGTTGTCTTGCACGCCTGAGAGTGCTCTTCTGCGGGTAAGCATCAGGCCTCTCCCCCCCTCTCCAGCCTGGAGGTCTTTTTTTTTTTTTTTTTTTTTTTTTAAACAGATTCCCCTGATACTCTAGACTTCATTTACATCCCTTGGTACAGCCTGGTGCTCTAGACTTTATTTTAATCCCCTGCCCTCTGTGAAAAGGTCTGATTTGAAGCTTCAATTTGAGAATTGTGGATCTACCAAGATTCTAAAAGTGTTTAAAGTGTGTGTGTTTCCTTGCTTTAAATCAGTTTAAACAACCTCATAAGTCAGAGGTCAGCACGAAATAATATATATACATATATATATATATATATATATACATATATATATATATAAATATATATATATATATATATATATATATATATATATATATATACATACATATATATGTATATGTATAAATATAAGTATATATGTTTATATATATGTATATATATATGTATATATATATATATATATATATATATATATATATATATATATGATCAGTGAACTCAGGCTGCAGGGGAAACTGTCAGTGCAGCTTGACAGCCTGTGGCTGTCATACACATGCTAGACAGCAGGCACATGTGTGGTCACTAGCACCACCCGGTGGTGGGTGTCTATATTACACACAGGGAAAACCTTGTACAGTAAAACCCAGTTTTTAACTAGATTTATGCAGTTCTCAGGGGAGTCATAATGAACCACTGTTTTAAAAAAATGTACAAACACATCATGCACAGAAATCTTTATGTGGTGCAATAAAAATGTATATTGTATTATGGTTATTTCACTGTAATTCTTCTCATGTGATGCACAGGCATAAACAGGCAAACAGTGAAGTGTCATGATGAGGTGGATTTTGACAGCTTGTGAAGATTTAAAGGTAAACAAGACGGAATCAAAGTAAATTTAATCCCTTATATCCACAACATTCTGATTGTATTATTTCACTGTAATTCTTCACATGTGATGCACAGGCATGAACAGGCAAAAAAATAAAGTGACATGATTGAGTGGATTTTGACATTTTATGTAGCTTAACATGTCGAAACAATGAAGGGAAAGAAGATCACTCTTCAGTCCCCATCACTTCCCATATTTCTCAGGCGTGTTCACATAAACATGTACACATATGCTGAACTGATCAATGGAGCACATATGGTTATGGGCTGGAATGTGGAATGTGCCACATGCAAAATATTGCATTTCAATGACACATTGTGAAGCCTAACTGCAAGTGTGTCACTGTAGCAGCTGACACGCCCCCCGCCCGCATGCTGCAGATTCATGATGAGCACATGTGCTGAAGAGAATAAAAGTGGGAAAAATATTAAAATTCAAAACTTTATGAAGAAGCCTAATGTCACAACTGTATTTACTGTGGCATCTGTTGCTGTATTTAACCCCTTCTGTGCCATCTGGGGCCCCTGCAGGCTGCTGTGAGCAGAGTTGCTGAGCCTGTGAGGGAATGTGCTGAGGCCATCAGCACATGTGCTCACAAGTCAACCTCAACATCCCCGGTTTGACCAACCTAAACAGCGCAAAACGTCGGCATCCTCCTGTTGTTATCCGTCCGCCAAAACACTTCCTGCCCTCCATCTGCGATCGTGACGTCATGTGTGACGTCACCCACAAACCACCTATTCGCCTTGTAGAATAGTTGTTGAGGGTATGGCCTATGGCTACGAACATCGTCAAACTTCCGCCAAGTCGCAGTATTCTGGAGTTGGGCTGCTTGTTCTGGGTGAAAGGGTGTGGGAAAACTCCATAGACGAAATCAGCATATTTGCTAGGGTTCGTCTTCCAGGAACCACGGAAGAAGCTGTCGTCTCAGTTCTCTCGAATGATCAAGTGACTCAACTCCAACCAGAAGGTAGGCCACCCGCCGCCACTTAATGATTAAAAAACAAAAAAAAGGCAATAGGTACTACCCGGTTATTATGATTTAGTGTGTACATAGCTTTTATCAGGTGATATTAACACTAACTTTTAACATAGCCTCATCTATAACACGGGTTTTTACCTTTACAGTCGTCAAGTACCCAGAGTGGAGTAGGTATTGCGTAGCATAATATGTAACACGGATTTACCAACTATGCTTTCATCTAACTTATTATGATTTTGTGTCATCTTTTCAGAGGACCTTCGAAAGCCCAAAGTCACACACAGCAGAGGTATTGTCATAGCAATATTCCAATCCCCCAATTTATAAACCTCTCCCCGAAATAGGGAGGGAACCGTTAATACTTTTTCAATCTAACTGCTATATTCAAATTAACAGGTAGGTTTAGTATTTGGTTATA
Organism: Scarus forsteni; assembly: GCA_036419115.1. Classification (NCBI taxonomy): domain Eukaryota; kingdom Metazoa; phylum Chordata; class Actinopteri; order Labriformes; family Labridae; genus Scarus; species Scarus forsteni. Next base: position 114,491 of record JAZDUH010000257.1, read on the forward strand.
CATTAGCATGTACACATGTACAGCTGACCTTATTACTTCTCACAGTGTAGTTTCAAACAATGTTCTAACACACTAAATCAGTTTGGTAATTATTTTTGGGAATGAATCCTGTGGAGGTGTGTTGTACAATTTTTCCTCAGAATTGTGTTTTACCTTAGACTTTATAATATGATATAAAACTGGTGCAGTCAGAGACATCTGGTTTCAGCCTACTCAATGATCATGTTACACAGGAAAGCCTTCCCTCCTGTGTTAACTGAAGACAATGTAGTACGTGTGTTGTAGCCAATGAAAGTAACTGCTCTTTTGGCATTAGTTAAATTGCCTAAATTGGATAATGATTGTGTGTGATTGTTATGCCTGCCTTCATTTATTTCAGACTAGTTATGGAGAACATAAAAATCGTTCCGGATGACAACATGGACAGAGTTAGTGAATGTAAGAAGTAAGTCCCATGTGAATATTTAATTTTGGTTGAAGCACAAATTTGTCGTCATTAAAAATTAATTCAGTATTTTAAGGTGAATGTCCTTTTCAGACAAATCAGGATAGGCCTGCATCTAAGTCTATTTCTTAATTACTTTTGGGTTATTGATAAGATAACCAACTGAAATCAGAGCATTACTTACTAAAGTCTGGAGTTTGAAAATATTTCTGGAATACAAAAATCACTCGTAAAATCTAAGGCTAATGTTGCTGTGACAATGTTGACGCATTTGCATTTGTTTATGCCTGTGACCTACTTTGCATCACACCACTAGAAATTTTAATATATGTTCATGCAGCTCAGTCAGCAAAAATCTATAAAATTTAAAATGATTCAATCCTGTTACATCTTTTGAAGCAGCCCCCGCTTACATATTGGAAAGCGAAGACCAGGGACAGAGCCAGGAGACATCCGTCCGAGCACCAACAGGCCGGATGCTCGTAAACAGATTGAAAGAAGAGCGGCAAAAACTGATTGAGGAATGCAATAAATTGTGAGATCGCCTGAGCACCCTCATTGCAAATCTTTCCTGTCCAGGCACATCTAAAAACCACAAAGACCCCGGTAAGAACCTATCATGGATGTATGAGTGAATTAATTCAGGCTAGAAGTTAACTTATGGATAATCTTTATTCTGTTTTAGAGAAGGGAAAACGCAGGACAAGGTCGCTATCTACAGACAGCTTGTCACTGTCTGTTGACTCGTCCACCACCCCCAGCACAGCTTCCAGCACCACCACTACCACCGCTACCTCGACAAGCACCAACTCATCCTCAAGCACCCCATCAAGAAAGAGGAGGAAGAAATATGACAAGACCGCTCATTCCAGGAGAAGAAGTAAGTTATCACATAGTAAAAAGCATATTGTTCTCTATTTTCAAAATGACTTTTGAATTATTAAACCGGCACACAGACAATGTTTATACATTCAATATATTCATTTGTATAAGTGACTAATTTGTATAGTATATAGAAAATGATGCACAAAGTCTTAAAAGTAAATGTTTGGTCCACACATAGTGAGACCCTGTATGTTCAGACAGTGTGTGGATTCATCTGCCTTCTAAATCAGAACTTTGTCAGGAAATGCACTACAGTGGTTTTCCTCCTACGTCAGTGGGAGACTTCTTTTTTTGTGACAGTCGTCAGGTCTGACCCCGCCCCCTAAATTAATCTGGCAGTGTTGTGCTACACTTTAAAAAAAATGTCTTAATCGTAATGACGTTTAAAACATGCTTGAGGAAGTCATCCTATTGTGGATACAATATTTAAAGTTGCTACATAGAACATTTTCCAAAAGATTTTAGAGAAATGCCTTTGTGTTTACAGTCATGATCTGGCTTGGTTACCACCATATCGCTCTGGAGTCTTGTTTGGCAAACAGTGAAGCAGGACTGGAGTGAACATTTGTGATGCTTTTAAGCGTTGGTTCCAGCCGACAAAACCAGAGAGACTCCTTGGCACTAGTATATTGATTGTCGGTGCTCCACCTATTGACTGAAGAATGGAAGTTCTGTAGAGCACCTTTAACAGTATTTTATGAACAATTCTTTGATTCATTTTTTTTCTACAGTGACCAGCCCAAGTTCAGTGACTCATCTGTACCTTCAAATCCTGCGCTACTACCAGCGTACAAAAAGCCTTTCGAGCGCCCTCAAGCGATACAGTGCAGAAAGGTGGACCATGTCTCTCAGCTGCATAATTCCAGAGGGAAACAGCCACTGCAGGAAATCGTGATTTTGTGCTCACAGTAATAGTTAAATCCATAGTTGCGTTGGATTGCATTTGCTAAAAATTCATGCGAGTTCTCTTTATTTTCTGCAAAAATTGGAAATGACACTGCATCACACACTAAACGCACACATCCCAGCGTGCAGAGCAGGGCGCACTGCTACCCCACAGGTCTATGAACGTTTGAGACATAAATAATCCTTTCTTGGATTCTTCTCAGTCACAGACACTCTTTTGTTCCATTTGTTGTATGTTGTATATACAATGTTGTATGTTGCTCTTGCTGTCTTTCCATTTTAATCTTATCACTCACAATACGATGACAGTGTTTTTTAATTTTTGTTTTGTTTTGGGGTTTTTTTGCAGGTGCAGATTGCAGCTAAGAGGGAGAGCATAAAGGTCCCTGCCCATATTCGTGGGACATCAATAAAGGCCTACTCCGCCCAGCTCTACAGATTCAGTCTGACAAACCCGTGTTTGACACAGAGGATAGAAAAATTTAAAAAAAGGGGGAAAACTACTTCCTTTGAAGTTCAAGGAACCTTAAAGGTGCATTGTCTCATTATGTAAAAATTATTTGTAAAGTTGTTAGCTTAATGCTTGTCTTTTTTTGAATGTGTACTTGTATCAATAGTAAATTGAAACTGAATTGAAAATAGTAAATGTCCTCTTTCCGTGTGGGAAGGCAAAAACACATTTTAAGTCCTGGACAGTATTGCAATTAGTTCTGTATACTTAATTCATCCAACAATATGAAATCTACAACCATCCAGCATCTTAAATATGCACATACAAAAGTAATAGAGTGATATAGATTATATAAGAGAGAAACTTACAGTAGAGAAATAAGCAATGGGAGAAATGATCTGCCCAGGGGTTTTGGGATTCCACACACTGAAAAGGATTTTTGTAAATTCAACAGTATTTTACTGTAATATCATCTGTTCCTTACTGTAAATGGTACATACAGTATAATACTGTTAAACGCAAAGAATTGTGGGAAAGAATTAGGACGCTGCTGTAAGTCACTTTTGCCCAGGAGAAACTGACCAATGGCAAGCCAGATTTCTACTCGAATCGAACGTTTTTTTTCCCTCGCGGTTTTGGCGGAGAAGAGACAAAGAGAGGAAAATCTTAAGCTGCTTTGCTGGGATTCCAATATCAGATGGAAGTACATTAATATTTAAAATTAAAGATGAATAAATATTAAAGGTAATTTTTATGTTTTGCTTATTTTACTTATTTTACTGGTTTGCTTATTTTTACTGAGGGAAGTGCCTGTGAGCTCTACCTTCTAGAACCTTCTAGATACTTCATTATTAAGCATTTTGTCTTTTGTTCACTTGAGCTATATTAAAATATATTTTATAACCTTACAAGATCAGGCAATACGAGTTTTCATTAATTATTCGGACTTGTAAAACACCGTTGTCTTTGTGTATCATTCTCCTCATTCGGTAAATCTAGTATTTGGACCTGGTTGATCAGTGACTTTACACGGAGTAGGGCGGCTTTGCCTGCCTGCTCCTGCCGTGGATTACTTTGTCAGAAGAAGTTAGATCGCGGAAGACGCTGATTTAAATTTCGTCTGTATTTTTTATATGTCTTACTATTTTTCTTCTTTTCAAGAGGAGTGCTGGACCGAACTGGATCTGTCGCAGTCTGTGGCTACATTGTGGCTTTACTTTCACCTAAAACATAGCGTCGAGAGTTACTGAGGACAAAACGGAGTATTTAAGGTGTATTAATTGTATTTAAATAATTCTTTTATCAACCACTGTCAGCCGTTGGTGGTTGATTTAGTTTGGAGGTGGTTTTCTGACAGTTTAACAGGAGAACGGCATCAGTTGGAGTCGACCGTTGGCCAGAGTTGAATACTGATCATTGAATAATACGGTTGAACTGAGTTTAGCTGGATTTTGAACGTTCAGTCGCCGTTGTGGCATCAAAACTCCATTTAAATGGACAGAAAGCTGTGAATATCTGTCAAAATGGTCGCGTTGTTTGTTTGTAAACTGTGCGACACTCTCAGGGTTTTACAGGCACATCAAAACTCATAAGAACCTGGAAAATTCTGTGTTCGACTGTGGTTTGCCGAGCTGTCCTTGTAGTTTTAAGACACTGACAGCACTTAAAGGTCCAGTGTGTAGTTTTTAGGGACATCTAAAGGTGAGGTTTGAGATTGCAGCACTCCAGCGCTCCCTCCTCCCTGATGGAGACTCCCTGAGCTACGGTGGTCTTCCAAGGACAAGAAGCGTTTTTTCAACATGGCGTCGTCAACGAACGTTTCCAGCTACCAAGCTATCAAATATCTCTGTTGATTCACCACATTTGAAAGTTCAGAGAGCATTTTAGGCGAGAAAGTCACCACGTAGAATACCAAAATGTGGTCATTTGAGCCATAAAACGCACGGATACAAACTTCATTGCGGTATTTCGGACATTCTGCTAAAGCGCGCCATTATGCTATCGAAGAAACTTCCGGTCAGCTCCAAAACAAGAGCGTAATTTACAAAAGCGTTAAAGAACTAATAGGAGATAATGAAGAATGCTTTTATTTTGAAAATGGGAAGTTTGCTTGTGGCTGATCTTTAGCTGAATGCCGTCTCAAGCCGACTTGACATTTATATTATGATAAATGTAATATATAATATTCTGATATTGTTACGACCTGATTTTTATTTGAGTCCGTTTTTCCAGTATTTTGTCTGATGACTTTCATTTTGAAGCCTGAGGCCGTATTATCTGACGGAGGTTTTATTGAGGGGGGGTTTTCTGATGCCGTTTGGTCTGAGAAATGACACAGAGGTTTTCCTGAGACCAAAGTATCCTAAAAAGTACACCTTACCAATGTGTACATGTGCTACTAAATGACAAATTAGGAGCAAACAATAAAATTAAGGAGTACGGTGAAAATCTTTATCTTTGTCTCATCAACAGCGCTATATAGCTTAGTTATCAGCCTATGTTTTCTGTCCACAGAAAATTGCTTGTGGCCGTGAAATAAGCCTCTCATAGCAGATACATTCTCTGTGTCTTACTCCGACTTCTCCCGAAAGTAAACAAATAAATTCGGCTCCATATAAGAGTACAATTCGACACTTAGTCTTACCTGTCCAGCAAAAAACAGGCAACTTCTGCGTCTGTCTGCAAACTTATCCTTCAGGGACTTCCATCTGGGAAAGGCAGCGCCGATGTTGACCCTGTTTTTTATGTCTCAGTCTGTCTCGATTGTGTTTGGCTTGATCCCGTTTTCGTTTCTTTGACAAAGATTCACGCTCCACAGATGGTAAATTGTACGTGTGGTCCTCCATGTTTGTTTGTATTAGCACAGCTGCTTGGTAATCACTCTCTTCTTCTTCGTCTGTTTCACAACTGTGCATTTCCGGCAGGCATTGAAAAAAAACGCGAAAGCGTATTTTTGTCCGTTCTGGGTTACGGTAGAAAAGATGGCGACGCGAGATGGAGGCCTCTATAAATGGGCGACCCGCTCCTAGATTGATATAAATGACTTTTTCTAAGGTAACGAAAACAAAACATTAATTATTTAAGGCTGATTAGAAACTACTTTTAATATAATTTTAAATAATATATTCAATTTTTACCAAGTCTGTTATTTTATATTTTTTTTCATTTAGCATTTAATAATACACACTGGACCTTTAAGACACACATGAGACGAAAACACCCACAGCCAAATAAACAAGAAGTGAGGGAAAAATGTAGCCCTGCTCAAAATGATCCAGTGGTTTGTCAGGTCGAGGGTGTGATTATTCATCTCAAAATGTGTTTCTATTAGCTTACCATTTAAAGATACATTTAAGAAATGGGAAAAGTGTAACCTGTCCAGGGGCGTCACTAGACCTGATACTGTACTGGGGCACACCTGGGGCACAAAGAATTCATGAGAGCGTGCAAAGTGCGCGAGAAAAAAAAACATAATCAGTACTTATTTATCATCAAAAAACAAATAGATCTTTAAACTTTCAATCATATCAGACTATGTTTTTGTCAAGATCTTTGATTAACCACCTGAAATGTACTGCGGTAATGCATTTGGCCCAGGGCTGTAGCAAGGATTTTGAAAATACTGAGGTCATTTTATCGTGGGAGCTGTAAGGATGTCTGGCCAGCACTGTCCATGTCCATGTTCTAATCTCTGATATCATATTTCCGGCCTAAATGAATGCTTATATATAAGCAGAATTACATGACAGTATGACTGTATAATAAAGTATCTTTCAAAACATGGTCACATTCTGCTACATAAGAAATGAGACTGACAACTTCTCTCATGAAACATGTTTACAGTTAATTTCTACTGGAGGCTTGTTAAGATATATGTGTTACCTCTCCTGCTGTGTTAGCTAACGTTATGGATCAATGACACGATGAATCTTTCAGCAAACTTTAATTCTTCTAGTGATATATTACCTGTAGCCAGAGGTGGGACCAAGTCACTGTTATACAAGTCACAAGTTAGTCTCCAGACAAGACAGACAAGTCCAAACTCATGTCCTGAGTCCTTTAGTTTCAGTTTCAAGTCCTTTCGAGTCTTTCTTGGGTGTTTCTCTCTGATCTGTCATGTTGTCCAGCTCTGACTTAAATTTTATTATTTTACTGGTTGAATGTTGGCAGGCAGGTGGATTTCTGTAGAACAGACCCAATAGTTTCAGGGGCTGCATTTACAGCTGTAGGGAATCACTGAAAAGAAATAGACTTTTCTAACTCCAACTAAAACCCATTCACATTTTGAACTTGATCATATTCTGGGGGCTGTGGAGGGCCTGATGTCGTCTCAAGGCCACCAGTGGATGATCACTGATGCCCAGTATGAGGACAGATATGTCAAACAAGGTACATTCTGGGGTGACTGTCCTATTTATGGAAATGTATAAAAGATTTCCCTTAGCTAATATAAGAAGTGGAAGGAAACAGTTATGTTTGACACTTTCAGATAAAACAGAGTGAGGAGTCGGCTCTTATTGCTCTATTCTGAGAAACAACGATCATCTCAACAGTCAACATGACCGCAATCTCAAAAACATTAACCACTTAAATTTGTTTAATGAAATATCGCGGCAGTTTGGACCTCAGATTAAAGAAAACACAATTTATGCATAAAAAGTGGAAAAATGTTATGAAGCTTCAGCAATAGTGAGAGATCACAGATCCATTAATCTTACAGTGTTTCTCATCATAACATTCATGTTGGTTGTTTTCCTGATATCTCAAGTCAAAGGTTCATCATAGGAAAATCCTCATGTCTGTGCCAAGATGAGAAGGATACATCAAGATCCTGAGAGAACAGCTAATATGTGCTTGTTACAGCACAGCAGAGTAAGACAAAATGTGTCTTCTCCTGACAAGACAAACTTGCCACATTTTACCTGATTTATACACCGTCCACTGAATACAGTTCTGAGAACCAATTTTGGGCCTCGACCCACAGGTTGAGAATCGTTGCTCTAGTAGACTGCATTTGGAGTTTGATCCTTTCCAGATTGCTCTTATATCATGGAGAATAAGTGATGCAGAAAACCTCAGGATGAATTTAGAAACATTTAGAAAAATTATGTGAAAAAAAAGAGCTAGACTGCTCAGGAGTGCTGAGTTTTAATTAACCAAAAGGCGGACTTGTACTTTTTAAAATTCTCTAAAAACTGTGTAACGTGGGCCAACGAGACACCGTTTTAATTATAACAACACACCAGGTGACTGACGATCCCTCACTGTCCCTGCGTCTTTACGCTCACCGGCTCTCCGATCTTCACAGAGTTTCACCACGCCTAAACTCTATAATCTCAGTTGAGTGCTGTCCCACAGCCCCGCGGTCCCCAGCGCAACATTTCGCGTAATTTGTAAGAATACAATGATTTTAAATTATTCATTTATCTGTTCTGGTAGTGGCAGTCAGGAGATTTAAGCCTCTGCCGAGTTTTCAAACATAGATCCTTCACGCAGCTCCTCTCTGATGCAACACACGTGTTGCATTGACTGAAGATGGGATACTAAAGCTTCTTCAGTGGCTCAGTCAATAAACGGTTCTGTTATATTTCTGCAGAGGAAATATCCGTGGTTAGTGAAAAAACAGCGCAACCCAGATGTCAATCAAAGATCGTCTATGAAGAGACGATGAGTCACTCCGTCACCCTCCTTCGGCTCTACCACATCATTTCACAATATAGCCCATATACAGTATATAATTTTCTCCGGAAAATTTTTACCGAGGTCACGACCTCGGTGTCCTCAATGGTAGCTACGGGCATGCTCTCAATGTCATTCTGAGGCCAAACTTAAACAATTAAAAAGTAATGTTAATCTACTGTGTTTACCTCTTACCTTCACCGTCGTCATCTGCTTCCTCCTCTGAGGAACCGCTATGACGCCCCGGTCGCCGTGAGAAAGTTTGGACCAAACTATTTTGAAGGGAGGGGGGTTGTGGTCTTTAACAACTAAAATTGTAAGACAGTGTGTTTTTAAGTAGCGTTACAAGTATTGTACCGTCAAAACACGTTACTGGACTACTAAAAAAATGTTATTTAAACAAGATTTTTTGGGGGGGACTACTTTGTGGAAGGGGGGACTGGCCCCTGCACCCCCCCCATTTCAGAGCAAGACTAATAATATTGGAGAGTTTAAAAAGACTAGCTCACTTCTTTCCTAAGTTACAGGGGGATACAAATTATTTCAGGCCATATTTCGCCTGCAAAAATCTGTATCCCCCCCTTAGAAGGGTCAAATCATAAACTACCATCATGAAATTTATTTTGTGATCATTTCAGAGCAAGACTAATAATATTGGAGAGTTTAAAAAGACTAGCTCACTTCTTTCCTAAGTTACAGGGGGATACAAATTATTTCAGTCTATATTTTGCCTGCAAAAATCTGTAGCAGGCCAGGACCGCAGTTTCAGGACCGCAGTTCTAGGACCCTAGTGTTTTTGCCACGGCGCCCCCTCCCGTTGGAGGCTGGTTTCAGGACCGCAATTTCAGGACCCTGGCTTAAATAATATTTTGATTCATTATTTATATTTTTAAAGGTTGACTCTACCTAAAAGAAAAATCATTCTTTATAATTTTTAAGGTTGATTCCAGCCATGTAATATTTTGATTCATTATTCGCCATTTTAAAGGCTGATTCCACTCAATTAATACTTTCTTCCAAAGACTTAAATAAATACTTATCATGTATATTTTTAAAGTTGGATTACACCCAAATACATTGATTCATTATTTATATTTTTAAAGGTTGATTCTACCTAAAACAAAAATCGTTCTTTATATTTTTTAAGGTTGATTCCAGACAAGTAATATTTTTTTAATTCATTATATATATTTTTAAAGGTTGATTCCACCTAAAAGAAAAATCATTCTTTATAATTTTTAAGGTTGATTCCAGCCAAGTAATATTTTGATTAATTATTCGCCATTTTAAAGGCTGACTCCACCCAATTAATACTTTCTTCCAAAGACTTAAATACATATGCCATACAAACACTACTTTGCCATGAAATTGACCTTAGTTGCAAAGACTTGAAAATTGTATTATTAGCAGAATTAGCTCATGATACTCAGGGAAAAAGTGAAAGCACATAAAGACCTCCATGTAAAAATGTGACTTAATAGACACAGACTTCTGTTATGATTTGGTGTGAGATACACAGAACTGACCTATCTATATTTCAACCAGATATTTTAAAGGTTACAAAGAGGCAGGAAACAAGAATGACTCTACATTTTTATTTTATCCACACAATGAACAAATAGAGCTGGAGCTGGGATGGTGGGGGTTACTGTAGCTGAGATGACTGTCGCTGTTGGAGTGGAGTTGGTGGTAGTGGTAGATGGAGCTGGGTTGCTGGTGGCCACTGGAGTGGTAATGGTGGTGATTGCTGGAGCTGGGATGGTTGCAGATATGGCCGAGGTGTTCTTATTGCAAAGAGGCAGGTGATTAATGAAGTCCTGTTTACGTAAAACTGTTGACTGGCAGTAGATGCAGTGGTAATGCCACTGTGGTCGGCAGTTTAACCCACATCTGTGAACAGTGTACCCTGAAACATAAATTATTATATTAGTATATTATTCAAAAGTGTGCCTCAGACTGATTTTTAATAGAGGTGTATGATAAATATTGATGCTGATAAATATCTACTCAAATTGTTGTTGAACTTAAACATGATGTCAAAGGGCTGAATTACAATTTTGAGGCAACATCTTATAAAAGTTTAGGTATGTTTGTGAAGTTTCTGGATGACCAAATAAATGAGCATTTGAAGAGTCGGAATTAGTGTTTGTTTTCATTGTAATACTGATGTCAGATTTACTTTCTTCAGAGCTTTGGAAAATTAAGTCATCCATCTTTACTCACTTCATCAGAGCCCTGCCAATCCTTGGATTTGCATGAACTACATGTTATATGAAGTTATTTTTAAAATAAAATATTGTAAAATGATCGGTTGGCTTACTGGTATGGGCTTGATCAGGCAAGAAATTAGCTCATATTAGTATTCACTAACAAATACCATTTCATGCAGACACTTTGTAACTTAATTTGCATTTCCTGTGACAATGTTCTCAAATGTTACCTTCATGGAGAATAGCTCTGTTGAAATGGCTCGGAACACAGTTGAGCAACAGAATGGGCAATGAAATTGTCTGCAGCATGTAGTACATCTTGAGATTTCCGGCAATGTTCTGCCTGCCTGGATAGTTATATGCATCTTTAAAAGAAAGAGATCACATAATTAGACCAAAAAAAATTCCAATAATTTCATAGAAAATCTAGAAAATCGTATTTCCTGTGAAAATACAGTGAGAATGCTGACTGCTGGAATGCACTTAAATACATTGCTGAAAATTTAGAAAAGCAAATGCAAACTACGATTAAAGTTCATGGCACAAACATTGTTGATTAAGAGCCAAAACTTCAAAAAGCTTGTACGTAAATGCTAAATATAGTATTGTAAAAAGAGGGATATTTGAAAAAGTATAAAATGAAGAAAAACGTACATTACAAGCAGATAAGTTAAACTTCAGGTGGATTTTTTGACATTTGCAAGAAAGAGAAGAGAGAGGTTTTTTATCATTCTTTTAAGTTGACTATAATTAATTATAGAAATATGATTAGTCAGAGACAATTAGGACAGTTGGGCTTTCCAAATCATTTCACAACACAAATGTTAATATACAGTCAGCATTATACAGGTGAGGTTAATTATAAGTGACCACAACCAGCTGCATAGTTTTAAGTAATCCTACCTGTTGATTGTGAAATGACAGTTGTCTAAAAGCTAAATAAAATAGTTGTATCAAACAATAGTCTTGGCCGTAAGGCGATATAATAGTTAGCGTTAGCTAAATACGTTAATAGTAGACATTCTACCACAGTTACAACAACCTCTCATAAACTTATTAATGTTGCACTAAGCTAAACTTGTGCAAACTTATTACATACTTTGTTAAGCCGACGTTTATTTTTCAGTTAAATTCATGCAAAGGACTTAATTTTTAATAACAAACCAATAAAACTTTCTCAGAACTCACTTCTCAGTTTGTTGCTCGTCGTCATACTCCTCGTCATCTCTTTGTACAAGTTATGCAGCCTCCTAAGGTGAGTGGCGCTGTTCAGAGAAACCAGCGGTCCTGAAACTGCGGTCCTGAAACTGCGGGCTCCGAGGCTGCAGCTATACCCTACTCAAGGAATGTGTGAGGTGGTTTTCAAACATTGATTTAGGACTCTTGAAAAGGTGGATTTTTCAGACATGGAGGAAATGCATGCATGTATTCCAGAAAAGTAAAAAAAAAAGTTAAAAATCACATTTCATTTGTCTTAAGAGACGTGTTGTTTTCTAAAGGTGCTATGAGGAGAATCTATTACCGGCGAAATAAAGACTCTGCTACCCATGAGCACGCACACCGACTGTCGAAATGCTGCCTTCCAGTAATGCAGTCTCCACTAAATGGATAACAATGAAGTTTAAAGTAATTCTAACACCACAGAGCGGCAGGGGATATAAATGTGGGAATAGCGCTAAAAAATCTCCTCGACCCACTGGATATTTACATTATGACGTGCATCATAACAATGAAAACATACAGTCAGATGATAACACATGTCTGTAAACACTGGCAGATGATTAAATTAAACGCAGCCTGTCCTCTTCCCACTCGGTGCAACAGGTTGGTACAGAGCAGTCTCTGTTCATTTAAAATTATTAAATTGATAACTTGAGAAATTCATATTTATTCCGTAAGGTAGTTTCAGTATTTCACTGTTGATAAATGAAGGTTGTCAAACATGTAAACCCACTAAGGGATTACGACCAATAGTTACTTTATGGACGAAATTCCGTGCGCAGAACCGGTGTGTGATTAAATCAGCTCTAACCAAGGTGTTTATTGATGTTAGTCTTCTTGGTAAACTTTCGAAATCACTTCTCTAGTAATTATTTCAGCCCTAATGTGCACGTGTTTGTGTGCATGCGCGCATTGGGGCGGGACCCAGCTGTGTGCGATTCAGGAAACAGAAGGATTGTAAGCGTGCGACCATGTAGACAGTAATGACATGCAGCCGATTAAAAAAGATTTAATTTACCATTTTATCAGGGGGGCGCCCCTCCAATGAAATGGTAGGAGAAACACTGTTGTTTTCACATAAAAAACAAATATCTCATTTTTCAGGCGTGGCGGCTTTTATTTTGTCGTGGCGTTGCGTCACAATCAATTACATGTCGGGGAAACCCTGTGTTATACATCTCATGAGTGATGTTTATGTTACTTCTGTCGTTTTGAGCTGAGCAGTAAGTAGTTTGTGCCTATTAAAAAGCTCTATTAAGCTGCTGCTACATGAAACCCATCAGAGTGAGTGGTCTTATTATTACGCCATCTTTGACGCTTTTCTTCTTGCTTGCTGATGCCTTTTCTTTTTCTCTTTTTTTCTATGATGAAGCGTCTCAGAGGCTTTGATTGTAATGACTTGAGGTGTTTTAACTTTGTTTTTACTAAAGCTCTTTGTGTGTAGTAGTCTTCTCACCTTTCTCACCCCAGACCCATTTTCATGTCTGCATGTTGCAGTTCAGCAGAAAAAAACGAGGAAAGCACATAGAGACACTTTTTTATCACTGAATCAGATTCCAGACTTTCCTTTAAGGTTCGGGTTCAACCCCGATGCCCTCAGTCCCAAGAAACGCTCCTGAACAGCACACACACATGCACTAAAATAACACACACACACACACATGCACTAAAATAACACACACGCACATGCACTAAAATAACACACACACATGTGCAGTAAATTGCTGAAGTCAGTAAATATATTTGTTTGAATGAATTTCTGCCTCATTTGTCAGACATCCATCCCCACCTCAACCAAATCCCCGCTGCTGCTGGTAAAGTCTCACTCTGAACTCTCTTCCAAACTTGAGAGCCCTGCTTTCTTCATGTGTTTCAGTCCCGTGTGGCCTGATTAGCTGATGCTGATCACCTGAGCTTCAAATCAATCAAACCAGTGAGCAGGAGGACAGAAGACAGCTGGTGAAGAAGAGAGATTCTCCAGAGTGAGACATGTTTTAGCCGTGATCCTGCAGATATCTGCAGCTTTTAGCAACATGTCCTCATGAGGCCTGGTCATGGTTCAACAGCAGTTCCTGGAACATGAGGCCAAGACGTTTGTGCACATTCACTCATGTATGTAACTTCTGCATATGGATTCTCAAATCAAGTCCTTTAATTGAAGTTTACACAGACATGCAGCTCCTGTCCAGGTCTTGATGAAAGCAGGTGAAGGAGAGATGATGATCATCATTTACAGCTCCATTTGAACACTTTCAACATTTTACTGAGAAAGAATTGTGGGTTCTCATTTTGACTGAAGTCACCAAAGACAAAACACACACCCTAATTTTTTTGATCTTTTTTTTCCAATTGATTTTCTGTTTGTTAAAATGATTGCAGATTAAATTTTGTTCAGTTTATATTACTGTTTTGTCAAAATGATTCTCATTTCTGTTTTCTTTGTAGCATAATATAAGGTACAGGAAAAAAACGTAATTTACATGATACAGAAATCACAAAGTGTAAACATTGAGGTCATTTCTTGAAAATATAAATGTAACGTTAATTCTGTACTATATAGTATCAAACAACAAAACAAGCATCTATAGACAAAGAATCTACACATAAGTATGAAGTATAGTTTATGGTAACCTCCTGGGTTGGTCAAATGATTCCAAGAAAAAACCATAACGGCAGAGCATTCCTGAAAAACCGGAAAGACAAACCGGAAGTTGCTCTTTTTCTTCCTCTCTTCTTATTTTTTACTTTTTCGCCGTAACGATCCCACGCAGGAACACGGCGCCACCAAAGCCGTGGAAAGAAACAATTACAAACTGAAGTTGGTCTTATGGTGGTTTTATTCACCACTCCATAAGAGCATATCTACTTTTTATTTTCCTGTACCATATTTACCATAACTTGTTACTGTATTATTTACCTTATTGACTTATTTCTTTTATATGTTTTGAATATTTCTTATCTATGAAACTTCTAACAGGTATAATTATTTTAACAACTTTATTCAGAGTAAATAAAATCCTGAATATTTGAACTGCTGAAATGTGTACAATTGGGAGCCCAAAATAATTACGGAAGCAAATGATCACGTTACTGTTTCTAAATTTTAAAAATATGTTATAAACTCTGTGTGTTTGAGCAGGAAGGTTCATTAAACACAGTACAGACTCCCTACACAGTTTTGCTTTTAAGCACAGCAGAGAAGCTCAACTAAAGGACTTCACTCCTATTTTTGATCCACAGAGTTCATTAAAACATTTGGAGAATTGGTAGACAATATCAAAATCCCTCATCAACACTTTTTAAACATCTACAGCTTCAGAGATTTATTAGATCAAGTCAGAATGGGTCTCTGAGGATACCTGCACAGTCTTCACTGGAGAACGTTTCAGTTAAGAAGCCTCTTCAAAAAGGTGCTATCTCAGAAATATACACCAGGCTTATTACTAAGTCATTGGAATAATCAGAAAACAAACTGGAAGCTTGGAGAAAGGATATTCAGGAGGACATAGGCATGAAGAATGGAGAAGGCCTGCAGTAATGCACAGACCTGAACAGCAAACACACATTTTAAACTTTAGAAAACAACATTTTACAACATTATTATGTCAGGGACATGTCAACGCGCTTCAACTCATCCGAGTCTTCATCGGGACATGATTAGCAACACGAAACAGGTGTTTAAAATAACAAGGAAGTGTCGTGGTTTTGTCACGGAACGCCGTCACAGGACATCAGACATTAAGAAAAGACATAATAAGTAAGGAAAAAGCACAAGAGGCCTGGCTGCACAATAATAAACAGCCTGCACCAAACAATGATTGGCAAAATACATTATTAAAAGGAGAAAAGTCTATTTCTTCATTTAGACCTGGGAAGGAGTTGGCTTTTAGAGTATAGATTCAAAATGTTTCACGTTGTAAAACACATTTTGTTTGTACTGCTACAGTTTAGCTTATTTTGTTTTTAATTCCATGTACCTTTGTATGTTTCTGCACTTTTTTCATACTCAGAGCTCCTGTAAATCCTCTGCTGCAGGATGAACTTCACGTTAACATGTTAGACTGTTGTAAAGTTTGTTGACTGCAGTCAAACAGCATGAATGTCGCCCTGTATTTAGAAATCTGATTATTTAATATGACACGAAGGTGAAACAAAACAGTCATCAACATTAATAAAGTTTTTAACATATTTCTACCTTCAGTATGGTCAAATACAGTGTTGTGTATAACACGTTACAGTAATGTAACTACTTTTTCAGGTAAAAAGTAAAGTAACACACTACTACTGAAAATTTGGTAACAAAACGTAGTTCCTTTTTTAATGTGGCGTGGCGTTAGTTTTCCCACAGACAGATCTGACACTGAAGCTGCATTTTCAGCTGCTCGCACAGACACGAGCAGGGTTGTCAAGTCCTCCCATTATAAGCGTCTAAAGGCCGAAAATCTTGAGAAACATGAAGTTTCTTCTTGGCCTTTGTGAATCACCCAGATTATCTTCCAGCTCCTAGCATAAAACAAAACACGACTGCAGTAGGCACTTTGTCCACTTCCTGGTTATCGTGCACACCTAAAACACACTCACACACATGGAGCATGCTCCAGAGCCAAAGTTGCCAGGTCAGCTTATTATAAGTGACATTCTTTTCTTGAATAGATGCTTGGCGCTGTGATATTGAAATGTAATGTAGCTGAAAATTAACACACTTTATGTAGATTTCTTCTTTAAAAAGTAGTATATCACATTAGGAAAGGAAATAGCTGGAGTTTGCTTATTTTGGACTTGTGTTTTTTGATCTGGTCGTTTATTTCAGAAGCAAAATTTGGAAACCCTGGACAGGGCGCTGTTCTACGAAGCAGGATTTCTGCCTAGCGAAGTAGCTTTGAGGGTAGGTTCCAGGTTCCCTGCTCTATGAGACGGGATCACTCCTTAGCGAGGCGAGTCTCCATGGCAGCGTACGCTGAACAGCTAACCTGCTCCAGGGCAGGTTAGGTTCCAGATTGAACTCATGGACTATAAAAACCCCGCCCACTGACCAATGAGCTCTCTCAAAAAAATGGCTTGCCCATTCTTGGAGGATCCCGTGGACCTCGGAGCTCACATTGTCTGAGGAGCACTCCGGCGTGCAAGAGTTTTCAGGGACCGCACTGACCCACTTACTTTTTCGGAAGACCACCTTTATGAAAGGTACCGGTTTTCCAGGGAGGGGTTGGTCTACATCTGCCAGCTTTTAGAGCTGTTCGTGGATCGCGACACTCGTAGAAGCTGTGCATTAACGGTCCGGCAGAGTGTGTGTATCGCCCTTCACTTTTATGCGTCGGGTACATATCTGTATACTGTTGGCGATGCTGAGAACCTTTGCAAAGCTATGGTGTGTGGCGCAGTCCAGAGAGTGTCCGCAGCCCTCACAGGGCTTCTCCATGGAGTGCTGGTTGGGGACAGAGGATGTCCCTGCCTGCCCTACTTCATGACCCCCTATCCTGACCCTGGTGCAGGACCACAAACACAATTTAATGTGGCTCTCTCCTGCACCAGGATCAGGATAGAGATGACCTTTGGCATCCTGAAGGCCCGCTTCAGCTGCATGCGGCACCTGAGGGTGACCCCACGCCGAGCCTGCAGGATTATTGCCGCATGTGTGGTGCTGCATAATATAGCCGCCATTCGGCAAGAGAGGGTCCCGCCTGCTGACCCCGATGTCATTGATCCCATCACCTTGGATCATCCCACTGGCAGGGCTGTGCGGCAGGCCATAACAGAACAATATTTTACATAATTTGGAAATTAAGGTTTAGAAAGAGAGGAGACAGATCTTTGAGTTCTTTAAAAAAGTTTTTTAAGTAACCAAAGTTCCACAGCAATGTCATTTTTTTGTCATGATGTTGACCCTTTGTCCCGGCTCCATCTGTCTCGTTCCTGGAATGGAAAGAAAATGTTCGGTTTGAGTACATTTCAAGTTGTGATGTGGCAGCTCTCCAACAACGACATTGAACATTACCTTCTTTTCGTCGAGCAGTTTCTCCACCTCGAGCTTGGTTTTCTTGATAAGGAGCTGCTTTAACTCGATGTCAAGCTCGAGGCGTCTTTTGTAAAGTGCTCTGACGTTGTCTGTTCCAGGCTGGGGAAAAATAATGCTGTTGAGATCCTTTTACATTTACACATTGTCAGTGATCAAAGCTCAAAATCCAGGTTACGTCAATACCTCCCGTGCTCTCCTTGGGCTGGGGGGGAGGGTCACACGCTCTGGGGGGGGACAGGGGGATCTCCTCATCCTGCACATCATGGCATGAGAAAAAAATTAGCCACCATCCATTATGGGTCGACTCCTGTGGCTGCAGAGGGCCAGCTCCTCTGCAGGTGTAAAATTTGGGGGAGGATTTCATTGTGTCTTATCAAAATGTACGATAATAAATTAAATGTTCTTCAATTACCACTCTGAATGATGTTCTTGTATTTGTTTCGCACTTGCTCCCAGGTGCGCTTTGTGCCACTTTGATTGGTGCTGAAACGAGATTCAGATTTAGAGTCACAACACACTACATGACACTTGCTACGGGTAGTTAAAGGGAATGAAGAACTCTCGTAATAAGATCTTCAATGCCAACACTTCTGTTCCTGACACGTTTGCAGGTAGGACCCAGAAGCAAGCAGTTTTAGTTAGAACAGTCTTTATTAACACCAAGATCAGAAACAGTTCAGAGCGGGCTGCGAACCCGCGACCAGGAGATCTGTGGACGGGCGCTCTCCTGACTGAGCTAACCCGGAGCTGTTCAGCTGTCGGTTCCCACAGCCTTTTCAGGAAGATGCTGAGGACGGAGAGGAGCTCAAACAGTCTTTACAGGGGAGTAGCTGATTCTGAGCGGGCTTCAACCCGCAACAGCGAACTTAAGAGGTGAACACTCCTCTGATTGCAGCACCTCAGAGGAGTCCAAAACTGACACCCACACCGCTGAAACAGAGAACAGGCTGTGGCTTGAGCGGGGTCGAACCCGCGACAGCTCGGGTCCACAATCGACGCCTTACCGACTGAGCCACCCAGGCGATGCAGTGACAGAAGCTCACACACTCTTTATAGAAGGAGGTGAAGCAGGCTTGACTCACGCACAGACGAGCTGAGGCACTCAGGAACACTTCGAGGTGTGATTCAGGCGAACTCGCGTTGTCGAAGACAGGCACGAAGTCAGACACCAGGCGATTGGCACAACGAGAGTAGACTGGGTTCGGGCGACAGGAGACGGAAGCAGGGTCAGATACCAGTCGGGTCACAACGAGAGCAGGCTGGGTTCGCAACAGGAGACGGAAGCAGGGTCAGATACCAGTCGTGGGTCACAACGTAGAGCAGGTTGGGTTCGGTGCCAGGAGACGGAAGCAGGGTCAGATGCCGGGGATTCAGACAGGCGGGTGAATGCAGGACAGAAGCTAGTCGATACCTTGGAGTCAAGCCGAGGGTCAGGCGTATGAGGCAGAGTCTGGGACGAAACAAGTTGGCAACGGGTGATCAATCCGGGAAACAAGTCTGGACCTTTCAGCATGAGTGCGACGACAGTCTGACGCTGGTTGAGTGTGGAGCTGGGGCTTTTGTAGCTGGCTTGATTACGGGAGATGAGGTGCAGGTGTGAGCGGCGGCACAGGTGAGGTGAGTCAGGACTGATTATGGTGCAGCTGGGAGTGACAGGCTGTGGGAGAGGCTGAGGCTGCAGACTGAGATGTGACAGAACCCCCCCCTCAAGGGACGGCTCCCGACGTCCAACAACATCAAAAGGGGTGGGGCGGGTGGGAAGAGTACCTCAGTACTCTTCTGAGGCGGAGTCCTCTCGACGCCAGGCGGATCGAACCTCCTCCTCCTTTTCAGAGTCCTCCGCGGTGGGAGAGCCTACTGGGCTGGCGAGCGAGGGTTGCCGAGCTGGACGTCCCCGCCTAGTTAGGGACGGCTGCTCCGGGTGATCCTCATGAAACTGCCTGACCAAGGCTTTATCCAGGACGTCCCGGGAAGGTACCCATGACCTCTCTTCGGGACCATACCCTTCCCAGTCCACGAGGTACTGAAGGCCCCTTCCTCGCCGACGGGAACGGAGCAGCCGACGGATGGTGAATGCAGGACCCCCGTCGATGATGCGTGGAGGAGGAGGGGGAGCCACGGCTGGAGACAGGGGACTCTCATGGACTGGCTTAATCTTGGAGACATGGAAGGTGGGATGGACCCTCATGGATCGGGGAAGGGTTAACCTCACCGCCGTCGGGTTGATGATTTTCTGTATGGGGAAAGGACCAACAAACTTAGGTGCGAGCTTCCTGCTCTCAACCCTAACAGGTAGGTCTTTGGTAGATAACCAAACTTTCTGACCTACCTGATAGGTTGGAGCAGGAGTCCGCCGGGCGGTTGGCAGAAGAGGAGTAGCGATGGATGGCCCTCTGGAGTGCAGCTCTGGCTCGCCCAGGTCCTTCTGCATCGACGGGCGAAGGCAAGGGCAGACGGGCAGAGACCTCATTGTCCAAGGCCGGGAACAACGGGGCTGGTAGCCGAAACACACTGGAATGGGGACAAGCCAGTTGAGGAGGAGACCAGGGAGTTGTGGGCGATTTCCACCCATAGGAGCTGCTGAGACCATGTAGAAGGGTTCTGGGACACAGTGCAATCAAGAGCCGCTTCCATCTCCTGGTTCATCCGCTCTGATTGCCCGCTGATTGTGGATGGAAACCAGAGGATAAGCTGGCGGTGGCTCGCAGGAGATGGCAGAACTCCTTCCAGAAAACTGACGAGTACTGGGGCCCACGATCCGACACCACGCCCACTGGAAGACCATGGAGACGAAAAACGTGATGGAGGACCAGTTGTGCGGTTTCTTTGGCTGACGGAGCTTCTGCAGGGAACGGCGTGCGATCTTCGAGAATCGGGTCCACCACGGTGAGGATGGTGGTGTGACCATCGGAGGGAGGTAGACCGTGACGAAGTCTAAGGATACATGGGACCATGGACGATGTGGAATGGGCAGAGGTTGGAGGAGACTGCAGGAGCCTGGTGAGAGGACTTGTGTTGGCAGCAGACCTGGCAGGCTTTAACGAAGTCCCGAGTGTCTTCCTCCAGAGTGGGCCACCAGAACCTCTGCCAAGAACCTCCTGGGTGCGAAGGATCCAGGGTGACAGGTCAGATTTGAAGAGTGGGCCCACTGCAGAACTTCAGACCGAAGGGCGCCAGGAACTAAAAAGACAATGAGGAGGGCAAGAGCTAGGACCAGCCTGGTCCTGAGTGGCAGCCTTGATTCTCTCCTCGATGTCCCAGGTGAGGGTGGCGATGACACAAGGGTGAGCCAGAATGGGAGCAGGTTTCTCTGGGTTGTCATCGCCTCTGAGGTACTGGCGGAAAGGGCGCCAGGTTTGGTGTTGCGAGCCAGGTCGATATGACAAGGTAAAGTAATCTTGAGAAGAACAGGGACCATCGGGCTTGACGGGCATTCAGCCTTTTAGCAGTCTTGATGTATTCTAGATTTTTGTGATCAGTCCAAACCAGAAACGGGTCTTTGGAACCTTCAAGCCAGTGTCTCCATTCCTCCACGCTAACTTCACCGCCAGGAGCTCGCGGGTTGCCGATGTCGTAGTTTCTCTGCTGGGGTGAGTGCCGAGAGAAGAAGGCACAGGGATGGAGTTTGTGATCTGACGGGGAACGTTAGACAGAACACCTCCGACTCCCCACATCAGAGGCGTCTACCTCAACCAGGAACTGGAGATCTGGATCGGGCATCTGGAGGATTGGAGCAGTGGTGAATCTTTCTTTCAGGGTACGGAAAGCAGTGTCAAAGGCCAGGAGACCAAAGGTAGGTTTTCTTGCTGCTGGTGAGGGCGGTGAGAGGGCAGCGACAGTGCTGTAGTTTCTGATAAACCGCGTAGAAGTTGGCAAAACCCAGGAATCTTTGAAGCTGCTTATGGACTCAGGAACGGGCCAGGTGGTAACGGCTGAAACCTTCGCCGGTCCATTTGGATGTGACCTTGTGAGACGATGAAGCCCAGGAAGGAGACTGTGGGAACGTGGAACTCACATTTCTCTGCTTTTACTTAAAAGTGAGTTTTCGAGGAGCCTCTGTAGTACAGACTGACCTGATGCACATGGTCGCTGAGATTCTTAGAGAAGATCAGGATGTCGCCTAGGTAGACGAAGACGCATTGTTCAACATGTCTCTGAGGACGCCGCTTACCAGGGCCTGGAACACTGCTGGGGCGCTGGTCGTCAAGGGCATCACCAGGTACTCAGAGTGACCAATGGGAGTGTTGAAGGTCGTTTTCCACTCGCCCCCTCCCTGATGCGGACGAGATGGTAGGCATTCCTGAGGTCGAAGTTTGGTGAATATGGTGGCCCCCTGAAGTAACTCGAATGCCGAGGAGATGAGAGGCAAAGGATAACGGTTCTTCACCGTGATGTCGTTAAGTCCTCTGTAGTCGATGCAGGGCCTCAGGGACTGGTCTTTCTTCTCTACGAAGAAGAACCCTGCACCAGCAGGAGATGAAGAAGGGCGGATGATACCAGCAGCCAGAGAGTTATTGATGTACTCCTCCATCGCCCTTCTTTCTGGCGCCGACAGGGAAAACAGTCTTCCTTTCGGAGGTGAGGTGCCTGGAAGAAGGTCAATGGCACAGTCATACGGACGATGAGGAGGCAGAGAGGTGGCATTGGCCTTACTGAACACGGCGCTGAAGTCGTGATACTCGGGGGGCACACGGGAGAGTTCAGGCTGGATCTTGGTGCAGACAGGAGGGTGAGGGGACAAGGCATCCTTCAGGCAGGTTAGATGACAGGCAGATCCCCACCCACGGATGGAGCCAGTAGACCAATCCAAGACAGGATTGTGTCGTCGAAGCCAAGGGTAGCCGAGAACCAGTGGCACTTCAGGGTGATCAAGCACATGAAACTGGATTGTCTCTTTGTGGTTTCCAGAGATGAGCATGGTAACCGGGGATGTTTGATGAGTTATCACCCCCATCTTGTGGCCATCCAATGCTCTGGCAGGAATAGGATGGTTGAGGGGAACCAGACTTAGTCCCAGTTGATTAGCTTACTCTCTTGCTGATGAGACAGGAGTCGGACCCAGAGTCGGCGAGGGACGCCAGTGTCTGAGGTCCGGCCAGGCAGAAGAAGGCGGGCAGGCAGGGAAGGACGAAGGACTTGAGGAGTCTGGAGGATGAGCTCACTGCATTCTCCTCCCTTACGAGTGAGCTCTCTTTAACGGGCAGTCCTTAACAAAATGTCCTTGTCCTCCACAATAAAGGCAGAGTTGAGAGGAAACCCGCCGCTTCCTCTCGGCTGGGGTGAGGGAGGCACGGCCCAGCTGCATGGGTTCGGGGTCCCTTACCAAGGAGCGGAAGCCTGTTGGGGTGCACTCCTGTGTGGTGGGCAGGTGATGGGCACAGATGAGCCGACTGAGCTCCTAGCTCCTCTTCTAGCCCTGATGCGGAGATCGATCCGGTGGCGCAGGTCGATGATGCCATCCAGGGTTGAAGGGAGTTCATGGGAAACCAGAGCGCCTTTTAATGTAATCTGCCAGTCCATGAACAAAGGCATCAATTTGGGTCAAGAGTTCCACCCACTGCGGCTGGCTTGAGGCGGAAGTCTATGGAGAAGTCAGCCACCGACCGGCCGACCTTGTTGAAGCTTCAGAAGGCCCGCTGCAACTCCTGCCCTATCAGGATTCAGTCCAAACACTTTGGCGGGTTCAGAGGTGAATGTGAGGAAACTGGAACAGGCAGGAGATTGACGATCCCACTCAGCGGTTCCCCAGAGTCTCGACGCCCAGTCAGGTGATTGATGGTGTAGGCAACCTTGCAGCTTCAGAGGAGAAGGTGCGGGCTGTAGAGCGAAGAGCAGGGTGCAGTTGGTGATGAAGGCAGAACAGGTCTCAGGTTCACCATCATATCGTTCAGGAGAGCCCACTCGTGGTTCTGGAGAAGCAGGCGATATGTCGAGGAACAGGTGCAGGGGTTGGAGTTGGTGGTGACTCTCGAAGCCTGGAGGCGAGTTCAGTGACAGTCCGGGTGAGAGTATCCACAGCACTCTGAAGGTGGCTAGTTGACGTGGCAATTAGCCCCTCATGATGAGCCAGCAACCCTTCAACTCTTTCCAGTCTGTCCATTGCTGATGGTGAACTGCTCGCTGGGTCCATCTTCTGGTCAGACTGTACTGACACGATTGCAGGTAGGACCCAGAAGCAAGCAGTTTTAGTTAGAACAGTCTTTATTAACACCAAGATCAGAAACAGTTCAGAGCGGGCTGCGAACCCGCGACCAGGAGATCTGTGGACGGGCGCCTCCTGACTGAGCTAACCCGAGCTGTTCAGCTGTCGGTTCCCACAGCCTTTTCAGGAAGATGCTGAGGACGGAGAGGAGCTCAAACAGTCTTTACAGGGGAGTAGCTGATTCTTGAGCGGGCTTCAACCCGCAACAGCTAACTTAAGAGGTGAACACTCCTCTGATTGCAGCACCTCAGAGGAGTCCAAAACTGACACCCACGCCGCTGAAACAGAGAACAGGCTGTGGCTTGAGCGGGGTCGAACCCGCGACAGCTCGGGTCCACAATCGGACGCCTTACCGACTGAGCCACCCAGGCGATGCAGTGACAGAAGCTCACACAGTCTTTATAGAAGGAGGTGAAGCAGGCTTGACTCACGCACAGACGAGCTGAGGCACTCAGGAACACTTGGAGGAGTGATTCAGGCGAACTCGCGTTGTCGAAGACAGGCACGAAGTCAGACACCAGGCGATTGGCACAACGTAGAGTAGACTGGGTTCGGCGACAGGAGACGGAAGCAGGGTCAGATACCAGTCGTGGGTCACAACGTAGAGCAGGCTGGGTTCGGCAACAGGAGACGGAAGCAGGGTCAGATACCAGTCGTGGGTCACAACGTAGAGCAGGTTGGGTTCGGTGCCAGGAGACGGAAGCAGGGTCAGATGCCGGGGATTCAGACAGGCGGGTGAATGCAGGACAGAAGCAAGTCGATACCTTGGAGTCAAGCCGAGGGTCAGGCGTATGAGGCAGAGTCTGGGACGAAACTTGTCGACAACGGGTGATCAATCCGGGAAACAAGTCTGGACTTCTCAGCATGAGTGCGATGACAGTCTGACGCTGGTTGAGTGTGGAGCTGGGGCTTTTGTAGCTGGCTTGATTACGGGAGATGAGGTGCAGGTGTGAGCGGCGGCACAGGTGAGGTGAGTCAGGACTGATTATGGTGCAGCTGGGAGTGACAGGCTGTGGGAGAGGCTGAGGCTGCAGACTGAGATGTGACAGTTCCATGACAATATTTTATTGCCCGTCTTAAAATTGTGACAGGAATTCATGTAGGGCTCATGTGGGCTACATATCACACAAAAAATGTAAACACGATAGGAATGAACAAATGAATAAATTCATCGTAGAAATGAATTAGACATGTCTGGTGCATGTTACAGTAAAAGTGCATGTTGAACAGTGCTATTTCAGGATGATAATGGCAAAAAAGATTTTTTGCACTATACTTACGCATTTAGACTGTCAGCAATTTTCTGCCAGCACTCCTTCCGTGCTTTGGCAGCGGCGACAGTGTTGCTTTTGACGTTTATTATATGTTTCACCTCTTCATACTTCCTCATGATCGCCTCCTGCTCATCCTGTGTGAAGTAGGTTGTCCTTCGCTCTCCGGCCTGCTCTGATGCTCAAGACTGGTCCATGTTCACGATTGGTCAGATGCGGTGGGCTCTGCCTTATATGCGTGCACTCGCTCATAGCAAAGCTGGATCCACTTATGAGGTTGATAACCAGCTTCGTCAAACCGTTTAGCGAGACCGCCGTCAAGGCCAGTTCAGCGAGGTAGCTCCAAGGCTATCTTGCTAGGCTGAACTTGCTTCGTAGAATAGGGCCCTGCACTTTCAGCTTCCCTTTCAAGGAACTCCAGGACAGGGTCTGTCCTCTGCCTCTTCACTAGCCCTGGCCCTGTCTCCCCTATGCTCTCCTCTCCTCCTGATACAGGCTCAGGGGACGCTCTCCAGGGATCAGGGGGAGACACTGCAGCAGTCCTGGAATTTTCCCCCCAGGCTGAGGCAACAAGGACTGGAGGCCGTGTAGAAGGCCTCCCCCCAAGTGCCTCATCCATCAGGGGGTACCATTTCCAAGACGGTGCAGTGTCCTCCCCTGACTCCGTCCTCTGGCCGGTTGGTGGTTTCTTGAGTTCCTTTAAAATGATAAAGGTATGAACTTGTCAGATACTGATGTTATTAGGCAAATTCCTGTTGCAACAGGATAATTCTAAACTACAGTACACACTGTGCAAATATCAGACACAAATCATACCTTGTAGGATTTTTTAATTCTCCCACTTCTTTCCAGCTCTTGCTGGGGATATCACCTCCCCCAGGCCCATTTCTTTGAGGACAACCCTCGGTAACACAAGAAAAGTATTACATCTGTAGTCTTCAATGAATTGTTAATAATACACTAATACTGTTACATTAAATATAATTTCACTGGATATTACACATCATTATTAAATATAGACTGATAATTGTTACCTTTCAATATAAACTGTAGATTTATAGATTATGATTATGATGGACAGAGTCACTGAAGATTTGTGTGTAGAAACAACTCTGTGACCAAGAAGTAATATACAGTAAGGAACCAAACATAATCAGATGTTAGACTAAAAAGTTAGCTCTTACTCCCATCCATGTAGAGCTGCATTACGTTTTCCTGAGAAAACAGCATCGTGCCTCATCCTCAATTTGATGAGCATTTCCACGTCATCATCAGTCCCTTGGAGAGAGGGAGAAGTCGTTATTTTATAGATAGTCTTTAACTGGGAAAGTAATACTGAAAGCACATCCATGTACGATGTTTCCAAGATAAGAGGCACGTCTGTTCACAATGTAATGTTCCGTAAGAATCGAAACAAGAAGCCACACTCAAAACTCAGAAGTGTTTGTTTCATTTCATATTTCCATATCATTTGTGCTGCCGTTCCCAAATGTTGAAACATGAGCTATGATTGAGATAATAACGTTCGCGTTTGGGTTAGCTTAGTATTTTAGCGTTAGCTGCTGACAAACAGTAGCGAATTATGCAGCTGTTTACAATAATTACAATTACAATACGTTAAAACACGTTAAAAAACAACGCTACATTAAGATACATTATTTAATTAAATTTTAACGTTACTTACATTTATACGAAAAAGCAGCGCCAAATTGTGGTGTCGCAGCCATCGTCCTTCTTCGTCTTGCTCTTCTTCTCCTTCTTCTCCTCCTCTTGATAAAAATGACCGCATTGCATTGTGCTATACGGGAGTATGGCAATAGTGTACATTGCATGTACACTCAAATTTGCTGTGCATTGTGGGTATTTTGTAGTGCACTATATAGTGGATGAAATTAACTGCTGAAAATTCGAACAGCACTACAGAATGGCGAACACACTATAGAGTGCACTATATCTGTGATAGTGGACAATTTCGAACACAGCTCTTGTCTCCTGACTTAAAGGCTCTCTTGTTCTCCTTCAGGAGAGCCTTTATCTCAGGATTAATCCAGGGCTTGTTGTTGGAGAAGCACCGTACAGTCCTGGTGAGTACAGTGTCCTCCACACAGAAGTTAATGTAATCCGTTATACAGTCTGTGAGGTTGTTGATGTCCTCCCTGTGAGGATCACAGAGCTCCTTCCACACAGTTGACTCAAAACAGTCCCTCAGAGCCTCTTCAGTCTCCTCAGACCATCTCTTAACTGTGCGGGTCACAGCTGGCTGCCTGTGGACAAGTGGTTTGTACACGGGCTGGAGATAAACCAGGTTGTGGTCTGATCTCCACAGGGGAGGGAGGGGTGATGACTTGTATGCATCCTTGGTGTTTGCATACAGTAAGTCCAGTATTTTATTGTCTCTGGTGTAGTCAGGTGACATACTGGGTGAAAGTGGGCAAAGTGGAGGATGGAGAGGTGTGATTAAAGTCCCCAGAGATGAGGAGGAGGGCCTGAGGGTGTTTGGTCTGTAGCCAGCTGACTGCAGAGTGCAGGGTCTCACATGCAAAGGCTGATTATTACAGTTGGCCTGACACAGGCAGACTAATGCAGCACCATTCTTTAACAGTTACTATGGCAACGAGGGGGAGGAGGCAGAACATGTTCCTTTGATCTTCCCTTGCTGCTGATTGGACCTCTGGATCAAAGGACGTTCCTCTGGTGCTGCTTTGATGTCCATATATGGATCATCAGTCCATATATGGACATAGACTCTGATATGTCTATATAAGTAAGATCAGGATTGTGCAGACTTAATTCGACATCAGAGCAAGAACAATGAACAACACAGAGGCAAGTACACAGACCAACATTTTGGTCAACAAGGACCTACTCAGGCCGCTTATTGCCTCGTTTGTGGACCAGCTGACATCCACACAGTAGCTTAATCTAGAGGCTGGATCACTGGACCTGAGAACAAAACCCAAACTGACCGCGATGTTTTTGGAATTAATCGATGCCGCAGCAACACACATCTTTGAGCTCTTGCAGTGTGAGAGTGATGGTGCATTATGTTTGTGCCAAAGGACCAGGTGTCCAAGTGCCCATTACACCCATCTTCTCACAGACATTGGCTGAGAAGATGGGTGTAATGGGTGACATCCAGAGCTCGAGCACACAGATACTGACAGAGCTCATAGTTGATGAGGTTACAGAGAAGGTGAACAACTAGCTCTCTAGCTTGGAGGAGTGTTAGAAAGCTTTTCCCCGGAGTGTGAGGATCATCGCACAAAACATGTGGCAAGTACTTTGTAACATTATGCCCAGGATACCAAAGTCCATGAAATCCAGGAAAGTGACCCTGGTTAATGAGTTTGAATGCACGTCTAATGAGGAGGACTTCCTGCCAAGGCCTGGGTCTTGCAAAGCATCAGAGCTACTCATGGATTCAGGATTACTCAAAATCTCATCACTCAGATCAGCAAAGACAATCTTGACTGAAGATTGTCTTGGCTGATGCCCAAAATAATCCGTTACATTTATTACAAATTGAAGTAAATGCGCATGGAGCTCAGACGAAGGGTGCAGAGCGAGAGAGCAGGTCACTGAAGCCAGCCTTTTTTAAAGCAGAAGTGGGTCACCCAAGGCAAACAGGTCCTGGGAGAGGGCCAGATGAAGCGTGGCTCAAGGACCACTATGATCAAGCTAAAGCTGAGAAAATCCTGCTCTTCTGCACAGGTTCCTCTGTTCTACAGTCATGGAAAAAATTATTAGACCACCCTTGTTTTCTTCAATTTCTTGTTAATTTTAATGCCTGGCTCAACTAAAGGTACATTTGTTTGGACAATTATAATGATAACAACAAAAATAGCTCATGAGAGTTTAATTTAAGAACTAAGAACTATTCATTTTCCATGGTTTTCTTGATAATAACCAAAATTACTTAAATTCTTACATCAATAGCTATGGCATTGTACCGCCAAAAACACTACTTTTAAGCATTCCATGTTTTCTTTTCTGTTTGCTTTAAACACATGATACACACAAGAGTTAATACTTGATTGCATAACCATTGTTTTTGATGACTGCAGCCATGCGCCTTGGCATGCTCTCCACCAGCTTCTGACATTGCTCTGCTGTCACAGCAGCCCATTCCTGTTGGACAAATTCAAACAAATTTTCTTTTGTTTTTGGGCTTGTGGTTCTCCATTTTGAGTTTGATGATTTTCCACAGGTTTTCAATTGGATTAAGATCTGGTGATTGAGCAGGCCAAGGCATGGTGCTAATGTTGTGGTTCTCCATCCAGGTTTTTAACTGACCTTGCCGTGTGGCAAGGGGCATTGTCTTGTTGGAAAATCCAGTCATTCGAGGCAGGAAAGAGTTTTCCAGCTGATGGAAGAAGACTGTTTTCAAGGGTAGTCCTGTACATGACCTGGTTCATTCAGCCTTCACACAATTGCATTTGCCCTGTTCCACTCAGACTGAAACAACCCCAGATCATGACTGATCCACCCCCATGTTTTACTGTAGGGCAAGACAGTCTGGGTTGTAAGCTTCTCCAGGCTTCCTCCTAACCAGTAAGTTGGCTGGAGGGCATCAATTCAAAATTGGATTCATCACTGAAGAGAACCTTAGCCCAATCATCAACAGTCCAATCCTTGTGGTCTCGAGCAAAGAGTAACCGGCTTTCCTCTGCCTTTCATTGATGAAGGGCTTTATGCGTGCTCTGTGTGACTTCAAACCAGCTTCAACAAGTCGGTTTCAACTGTCCTTGCTGAACAAGTCACATTTCTCGACAGTGCCCACTCATTTTAAGGTCCCTGGAGGTCTGACGACGATTCCTGACACAGGAACGGATGAGTGCACGGTCATCTCGCGGGGTAGAAAGACGCTTTCCTGCCACGGCCAGGTAGCAATTTGGTAGTGCCATGTTCAGCTTGTTTTTTTTTGTTGTAATGAACGGCTGTCTTGGAGATCTTCAGTTTTTCGCTACCTGTCTCTCACTCATGCCAATTTCAGCAGTGCCAAGATGGCTTGCCTTTGTGGCTTCACATAATTCTTTTGTTTTAGGCATTATGTGAGAGCTGACAACTTCTGAGTTGTGCTACGGCTTGAATGTAAGCAGGAAACCACTCTAGGCCTTTGCATGTGCAGTGCTGCTTGTGACATGAAATGGCCTCTTATATACCCTGGGAATCAATTAAGCTTAAGAATGTCAAATAGGACATAAAGTATTATGTGACCAGCTGCATTTTTTGTTGTGTTCATTGTATTATACGTTTAGTGGTACCAGATATTAGAATGAACAAGAAATTGAAGAAAACAAGGGTGGTCTAATAATTTTTTCCATGACTGTATGTGTTGACAAAGTTCTGGTTTGCTTTAATGTGTAAACTGGGCTCAACAGAAGGCCTGTTGCTCAGACCTGTGGAGCTACACTTGAAGAGCCGTGTACGTTCAGTTCTTACCCAGAATTTGGTACAGACTTTGACAACATCCTGTCCAGCAACTACTTAGAAATGGACATCATTTGAACTTGAGAGCAATCTTGATCAGGCCAAATAGCAACAGGCCTCATTGTATGGTTGATTCAGGTCTCTCTCCTCCCTCTGTCTTTTCCTCCCCTCCAATCCTCCTTCCCTCCTTCCTGTCTCTTTCTTCACATTCTCTGTCTCTCTCCTCCCTCCTTCTTTTTCTCTCCTCTCCAATCCTCCTTCACTCCTTCCTGTCTCTTTCCTCACCTTCTCTGTCTTTCTCCTCCCTCCGTCTTTTTCTCTCTTCTCCAATCCTCCCTCAATCCTACCTGTCTCTTTCCTCACCTTCTCTGTCTCTCTCCCCCCTCCGTCTTTTTCTCTCCTTCACTCCTTCTTGTCTCTTTCCTCACCTTCCCTGTCTCTCTCCTCCCTCCGTCTTTTTCTCTCCTCTCCAATCCTCCTTTCCTCCTTCCTGTCTCTTTCCTCACCTTCTCTGTCTCTCTCCTCCCTCTGTCTTTTTCTCTCCTCTCTTCTTCCCACATCCCTCCCTCCTTCCTGTCTCTTTCCTCACCTTCTGGTACATTCATTTTCACTTTTACATCAATTTAACATGAATATGTCCATGAATGAAAAAGAAAAATGTCACATCCTCTCAGGCCCAGAATGATAGGAGTTTTTAATTGTTTTATTGCGGCCACTTTGTGTTCATAAATAATGTTTTTATTCTGCTACAAACACTTAAACCCCCCTCTCTGAGCATTTACATAGGCCAGAAAAAAAATGTCAAGGTCTGAAATAACTGTACAATTCACTACTTTCTGTCCTTATTTATGCTTGATTTGATAAGGAGATACAAACGTCATAAAACATGCATTTTGTTAATCTGCATCATTTCTGTGAGGGCCGATAGGTGTCAACGAGCATCTCTGTCACCTACTGACTTTTTTATTATTATTATTACTCATTATTGTACATGTTTGCTGTTTGTAACTGTATATATGGTCTGGGTTTAGGCCCTTTGGGATAAATAAAGTTGTCTGATGTAATCTCATCTAAAATGTGTTTTCCTGAACAGACCTGTCTACTGTAGCAGCCTCACAGTTACAGACATAAACACAAACAACGCAGATAAATCAGGACAGACAACAGATGGAAAACCTGAAAGAACTGCCCCATGATAGTGTTCAATATTTTCTGTGATTTCAATATGTCCAGCTTAATTTTTTTTTTACATGATGAGTCAAATACTTCTTTGCACAGTGAAGAAAATCAAACAACAGAGATATAAGAGACATTACTGACATCAAACTGCTCACATTTTGAGGGAACGTTAGGCCGACAGATCGGCTGCTTTGTGTGAAGTGTGGATAAAGCCTTTCTTGTGCCATGGTGTTTACATTTCACACGTTTATTCAAACAGGAACGGGACAGGAGTGGGAGTCATTCTACGGGAGTGGGACGGGACAGGATTAATTTTTTTAATCCGGCCCAGGATTGGGACGGGACGGGATTTTTTCTCTGGGAGTGGGACGGGACAGGAGTGAAAATCCACTCCCGTGTCATGCTCTATTACACACAAAAGCTGACATGACTCCCTCATGGCTGCCACATCAGGGTCAGCTGAATGTGGCAGTTTCTGGGGGGAGAATGTTTCCTTTTGCTGAATAAAAATACAAAAAGAAATAAATCAGGGCACAAGATACATCTTCTGCACACTACACTACACATAAATTTAGAGAAATTAAAAACTGGACTCATATTGCCACTCAGTCCCTCTAAAACACAAAAACCATTCCTGTAATCAAAACCTTCTTTATTATTTAAACATTATCAGTTGTATGTAATACAAGATTTGATATTTGTACTTCACATTACCGTACATATTCTTCACCAATATTTAAATTGACCTTGGTTGAAACTGCCTGAAGTCTATTGGATACTTTCCATAACAAAATGTTCAATGTACATTTGAAATGCACTTCTAAAAAAATTGTCCCATCATTTTCGTTTTTACATTCCCACGTGACAAAATCAAACAGATTAAAATAAAGACTCTTTAGGCTCGGTATCTTAAACCAAGAATACTTGATGCCTTTACAATACATTTTTCGGACGTCTTTACCATAACTTCTCAATTTTACCAGGTACCCAACCTCTATTGAAAAGATTTCATATGACTTAAATGTATAAACCTTTGTTTCAAACAGGACTAAGCTAGCTTGGAAACATAAGTATCACTGGAAAAGCACTCTGAGAGCACAGACCTCCACCAGCGCCACAGTCCTCACCCATATTGTGATTTCACCATAAAAATGAGTCTTACTTTTATTTTATCTCAATATTTAGATTCCTTGAACATGAAAACATACCATTAGCAATTTGATTCATAATGATATCTATTTAAGTTCAGTAGTTATTCACAAAAATCATATTTTTCAACCAGACGCTGATCTGAATCAACACCAAAATGTAATGAGTTCTTCCTTTTACCATGCTGAACATTTTTTTGAAAATTTCATCCAAATCCATCCATAATTTTTTAGTTATTTTGTTCACAGACTGACGGACAAACTGTTCCGAAAACATAACGTCCTTGGCAGAGGTCATTATCACGTCTCTCTTTTGCTTTGTAAACTCAACAAAAATATCAACGCAACACTTTTGTTTTTGCTCCCATTTTTCATGAGATGGACTTAAAGATCTAAAATTCATTCCAAATACACAATATTACCATTTCTTTCAAACATTGTTCACAAATCTGTCTAAATGTGTGATAGTGAGCACTTCTGCTTTGCTGAGATAATCCATCCCACCTCACAGGTGTGCCACATCAAGATGCTGATCTGACATCATGATTAGTGCACAGGTGTGTCTTAGACTGTCCACAATAAAAGGCCACTCTGAAATGTGCAGTTTTTTTTCTTTATTGGGGGTCTGAGGACTCAGAACCAGTCAGTATCTGGTGTGACCACCATTTGCCTCATGCAGTGCAACACATCTTCTTCACATAGAGTTTATCAGACTGTCAATTGTGGCCTGTGGAATGTTGGTCCACTCCTCTTCAATGGCTGTGCGAAGTTGCTGGATATTAGTGGGAACTGGTACACACTGTCGTATACGCCGGTCAAGCACATCCCAAACATGGAGTCAGGTTAAGACCCCGATGAGGACGACGAGCATGCAGTTGAGCTTCCCTGAGACGGTTTCTGACAGTTTGTGCAGAAATTCTTTGGTTATGCAAACCAATTGTTTCAGCAGCTGTCTGAGTGGCTGGTCTCAGACGATCTTGGAGGTGAACCTGCTGGATGTGGAGGTCCTGGGCTGGTGTGGTTACACGTGGTCTGCGGTTGTGAGACCGGTTGGATGTACTGCCATATTCTCTGAAACGCCTTTGGAGACGGCTTATGGTGGAGAAATGAACATTCAATGCATGAGCAACAGATCTGGTTGACATTCCTGCTGTCAGCATGCCAACTGATCGCTCTCTCAATGCTTGCGACATCTGTGGCATTTTGCTGTGAGACAAAAATGCACATTTCAGAGTGGCCTTTTATTGTGGACAGTCTAAGGTACACCTGTGCACTAATCATGATGTCTGATCAGCATCTTGATGTGGCACACCTGTGAGGTGGGATGGATTATCTCAGCAAAGCAGAAGTGCTCACTATCACACATTTAGACAGATTTGTGAACAATGTTTGAAAGAAATGGTAATATTGTTTATCTGGAATGAATTTTAGATCTTTGAGTCCATCTCATGAAAAATGGGAGCAAAAACAAAAGTGTTGCGTTGATATTTTTGTTGAGTATATATCCATCATACAAACATACATGCACAAATGCACATATAGACTAATGACCATAATGATTTATTCACACATATGCACGCATATGTACATGAACAGAAACGTATCCATACTCTATTTCTTTCTTTAGGATGCTTATTTCAGAACATTTTTAAAACTTCTGCTACTGATTACAGTCTTTGTCATTTTAGGTCTTATCCATTTACCTTTTTTAACAATTGTAACTCCTTCAGAGTGGGCAAACGTATCAGTGGCCTTATGCAATTTTGTTTCGCCTCAATTCATTTTTAGCTGACTTTCACAACTTTTACATTTTTATTTAGCATAGTCCAGTTGTAAGCTTTGTTTTACTGTTTCCAACTTCTTATGTCACATTTTCAGCTTTATTTGCACTAGCTTTAGAAATTTCATTTCACAGTTCTAGCATTCAGACTCAGCATTTCAACGCATTTGCTGCAAGGAAATGCAAATTCTCTAGTTCTTAGTGTGACTCTAATACGGCTCTGTTGACGTCTTCTCTCTCCCCCATGCAGCAGCTCGCGGGCTTCTCACGGTGTAGTGCTCTAAGGCGTCCGACTGGAATCAAGTGCCACAAGCATTTGCTCCGCCTGTCATATTGGCACGCTAACAAAGCTTTGTCTTGTCCAATATTTGTTTGGTGTGGAGGGGGGGCACAGGGGGGTCCAGGTTCAGTAGTGCGGGGGCACAGGCCCCTGTTGGCCCCTCCCCAGAACCGCCACTGCATCCAACTGAGTTCTCGTTCTTTTCAGCTCTAACTGGAGGTTGTTGAAATGTTGCTCAACATTGACTGGATGGACTTGAGAACACAGCAGCAGCACTTTGAACCACATCATCCAGGTCCTCCAAAGAACTGGCAGTTGTGAGCAGTCCAAAAATGTGCATGGCCACATGGTAGAGTTTCGCTGCACTGTGGGTTGTAAAAATGAAAATGTTTAACATGCAGGCTCAGCGGTAATTTACATCATCACTGTTTGTATTTCAGTGAGAGAGCTCAGGTATGAGAATTCAAAAGGAACTCTAACAAAAACCATGTTATGTGTCTGCATGGGTAAGAGCAGTTAGCATCAGTGTCAATAGTGTACTGATGTTTTTGTTACCACTCCATTCTTTGTGAAAAGATGACGTAAAGACAGTTTGAGAAGGACTGTAGACTTGCTGTTTTGTGTTACTCCCAAACACATAATGAAGGCAGATGCATCATGTTTTACAGCAAAAATACTTGTTATACTGTTATTGAATTACTGTATGTAGGCTACAGAAATAGCAGTAATAATAGGTTATACTTACTACTTTCTGCACGTCTTTGGCATTCTGCATGACATGACTCAGGCAGCGATGGAGAATAGGCACCTTAAAGTCAGCTTTGGTTGCTGTGGCACTAGCAACACTGTAATAATGGTCAATGGTGTCATGCAAATTCTTCTTGGCAAATGACAGACATATTGCCTGCATGAACACCGCTGATCCATCACTCATTAGCATGATAGGTGCCTGCGTGCCCTTTCGACCATAACATCTGGCCACATCAGTCTGAAAGGCTTTCAGAAAATATAACGCTGAGGCTGTCGTGTGGTCGCATGTCAGGTAGGTGGCAACTGGCAAAGGGGAGCAATTTTTGTCTGGATGGCGAACCACAAGTTCATACACACAGAAGGGAGGGGAACGTTTCTCCTTTTATAATGCTCCCTGTAGCATCCAAATAGGTGATGTCCTCCCTGCATTGCTCCTGGAAGATTTCAATACTCCTCAGAGACCACAAAAGAAAACCTTTAGGTTGTAAAAAAAACTTTTGCAGCACCTCTTCAGGGCTGTTCTTTTTGTTCTGGAGCATAATTTGGAGGCTTAGCATATCATTACTCAGTGGCGGCTCCTGAAAAATTTCTCAGGGGGGGCAAAAGTTGTGGTAATGGCTACGATCACCCGTTCAGTGGGTAAATTAATAATCTCAAACAAAAGTCAGACAGCTTACTTTGCTGTGTTAAATTGCATTGTTTAATTTGTTTCCTGTTGATGGCAGCACCAGATATAACGTGTACTGTCCAGTGTTTTTGTAAAGATGAATTAAGTTAATGTCTGAAATACGATACATTTGGTTCCACAGTACACACTTACTTATTGGGTGGTCCTAAATAGTTCTTTAAATACTGTAATTATAACAGCATGCCTGGTGATTTTCGTCAATAAATGAGTCAGGAAATTTCCTTTTGACAACTGTTATTTATTCTAATCCTATGCTCATGAGAAATAAACGTCAACAGGTCTGGAAAATATTTCACATTTTTATGTTATAAATGCTTAAAACAGTGTGTAATTACAAGAATAGAAAATTAATAGCATTAACCGGTTAATTAGAAAATTAATTAACCAGTCAACAGCAGGGTAACTATGAGTCAAGCTAACGTTAGTAATCGCCGGTGGATTAACGTAAAAAAACAACGACAAATAAACGCAATGGCAAGACAGGAATACAGTAGAGAAGATACGAACAATGTTTCCATTTGCAGGTTTTATCTGATAAAAACATTCAAGTTATTTTGCTCCCTGCTCATGGTACTAGCTAATTACTAGCCAAACATTACCATTAGCTTACAATAAGATAGATAGGCGACTAGGTTGCCGACGTGTAGCTAACAAAGCACTTTTGTTTTGGATGAGCGAGTGTGATGCAAAAAATGTCTGAGAAAGTCTGGCATAATATGAAGACACATGAAAGCACTGTACGGCTTGTTTGCTCATTTGCATTCGAGTTGGCCAGCACGTCATGAGAAAGGGACGGGGGAGGAAAATTACTGGAGAAAGCACTAGCTAATGTTAGGTACATGTAGGAGTGTAATGATATGACAATTTAATATCACGGTTATTGTGACCAAAATTATCACGGCTATCATTATTATCACGGTATTCATCATTATTATGTTATAAACAATGTGATTACAAGAAAATAAAACAACTGATATGAACTTCAAACAGGATTCTCTTTATAAACAGTTGTAAATTAACATGATCAAAGTTTTGTGATGAGAAAAAATGAGCGTAAACTATTTTATGTACACTCACAC
The DNA here is from genome assembly GCA_036419115.1 of Scarus forsteni. Taxonomy (NCBI): domain Eukaryota; kingdom Metazoa; phylum Chordata; class Actinopteri; order Labriformes; family Labridae; genus Scarus; species Scarus forsteni. The sequence goes on from JAZDUH010000257.1 coordinate 152,111, forward strand.
ATTTTAATTTGCCTGCAGCACAAGTGTCCATGTTACAGCTCCTTATATTAGACCATGTCCAGAACTTTTTTTTTTTTTTGTATGACGACAGTTCCTGAAGCAATTAGCTCCCTTCATGATTCTCCTCTGGTCTCCCCTCTCCCTGGCAGATCTCCGTATTTTCTCCTCTGAATATTTACAAATAACGATTGATGAAATCCATAAAACACGAACTTTGACGAAAAAAGACGATCTATTTTAAAATACAGTGAACACACGGCAAATCAAAGGCAAGAACCCAGTCCAGAATGATACTAATTCTGTTATTTATAAGATTTCTACATTTTTGGATAGAATTACTGATCAGCTACTTGTCATTCCCTCAGGTATGGCTTACTGAGTCCTCACTCTCTCTCTCTCCCTCCCTGCAGCTCAGTCTGTTCATTTACTCAAAGAGTTCCTGCCGTTGAAATCACGCACGTCATTTTCTTTCGCTGCAGCTTCATGTTCAGACAGGGAGACTGTCTTTTATCAGTCTCTCCTTCTACATATCAAAAATTCAACCAGAATTCAGAGTCCGTTTCAATAAAACTCTGCTGTGGCTCGCACTTTCACTCTCAGACTCAAAGGCCAAACAACGCAATCTACGCATGCTCGCATCGATTTAGGCTGCTTAATCGAGGACAGAGACGTATTTCAGGCTTTTCCAGGCAAACAGCAGCATCACCGTGCGTTATTGACACAGGGTGGTGATCAAACACGGTAAAACGGTAATTTTAAAAAGACACGATAATGATTACTGTGGGAAATTTTACCGCGGTTTGCCATTCTACCAGTAACCGTTACATCCCTAGGTACATGTCACTAAATCCAGGGACTGTCACCATTTTGTTTAACCTTATATTAGCTTGTTGCTCAACTACAAACTAATTTATTAACTTAGTCATTGAGACAGCATGATAATCACTACTGGAGTTGATATGTATGAAAACATATGGTAACACTAAATCTAACCAATACATGTTTTTTTTTTGTCAGTCTCTTTAGGTTGACTGCATACAGGCAGCTTACCCTTTGGACCAGGGGGCATCTGGGGAGGAAGAACAGGATCCTTATTCCGGCCTGTGTTGTCCGATCCATCAGGGCTGTGTTCCCCTCCCTGGAATATCATGGATTTGAGTATGCCTATGATGAATTGTAAATAGTGCATGCAAGTGTTTTCTATTAAATACGATTTACTGTAATATTTTACTGCACCAGTAGTTTAAATTTTTAAGTTACATGAAATCTACTCTCACCAATACTGCCTTAGACAAGGATTTATTCCAGGTGGGATTGAAAAACTGAACTATTACTATTAAACATAGGTGATTTTAACTATAAACAGAGGAGGCTGGATAAGAAAGTCAAAATGTGATGTGAAAATACAAATGATCTCAACAACAATCATAATAACGTATGTACAATCAAAAGAACATTCTACAGGTTTCCTGCAGCAATGTAAATCTTAAGAAAATACTACAGGTTTAAACTTTATAGAACTTTTTGTTCTAGGAGGTTGAAAGATGGATGATGTATGACAAATTTACATAGGATTTTTGCTCAAAACTATTTACAGTATGTGTTCATAGAAATTCTCTGAATTGAATTATTGCAAATGTAAAGGAAATCTGATTATGTATGGAAATGTGATGATGTTCTTTCTATTCCTCATCAGTGAACGGTGTTACGGGGCTGTGAGGATGCAAATCTGCTCAGATGCTTGGCAACAGACAGCACCTTTTCTGGTTTTTGGACACCTTTGTGCTGGGCCAGAGTGATGACAGGCCCAGTTTTCATGTCCTGCAATGTTTCCCTGATGGAGGTCTTCTTGCACCTATTGAGCCCCCCTTTCACGATGTCCTTCCTGAAGGTATAATCTTTGTCTACCTTCAGTGGTGTCACCACATACTGTTGAGCAGCCTTGGAGTACTGATGTTTATGCTGCTCCTCACCCTGCTTTGTTTTTGCCCTGTCTCTGTTCACTGTTGTGATCCAGTGCAGCGACACGCAGACGGGCCTCAAAACTTTCCCTCAGGAATTTCTTCCTCTTTGTGGAGTATTTTGTGTACAGGGAGTGAAGACTTTCTAACTGCCCTGTGTAAATGCCCAGTGTGGTTTTCTCTAAATTTTTCAGGAGTTGTTTTGTCGAGGGCTATCCTCTGCAGATGTTGAAAGGCAGCAGAGCTTGTGAGGAGCCATGGTCGCTGGCTCTCTTCCTCAGGGGTGTAGGGAGGGTGCTCACACTTGTTCATCATCTCTCCAGACACCCAGTGATGAACATTGGTGATGTGATGCAGGATTGAGGTCCACTTCTCTTTCAACTTTGTCACACTTCCCTCACATGTTGTGGCACAAAACCAGAGATGATTTGTAATCATTCTGATCCACTCAAACAGCTCTTCATTGTGGCACTTCAGCAGACGTTTTTTGACGTTTTTCACAATATGCCACAGGTCATACTCATGCTGGATGCTTTTATATTCTTGATGCATGATTTTCTGAACTGGTGGGTGGCAGTCAGTTGCCAGAACGGATATGGTCACACCATGCTCTTCTAACTTGGAAAGGCATCTCTCCAGACCTTCCACCTCAAGCCAATAACTGTTCTTCACCTCTGTGACTTTTACAGTTTCCTGTGCTACAACCAACTTCGACTTGATGTCCAGGAGTGAGTAGGTTCCATATGTGGCATTGTGACCTGTGCTGTCATATCTGGAGTCTCCTGACACAATCAGCGGCTCTTCACATAAGGCACTCAGTACAGCCTCATTGTGTACTGTCCAGGCTTTGTTGACCTCTGGGATAACATAGCCCTTCTGTATGTTGAACCACTGTCTTTTTGAGATAGTGGTGGTCTCACCAAACATTTGCCACAACCTTCCAGATGGCACACATGGAAGAGCTTCAGCAGTTCTCCTGTTGACACAATACTTTTTCTCTCTTGTGAGACATTTGCTTCTTCATCCTCAACATCACTGGCACTTTGATCCTCATCACTGATGCTTCCCTCACCGCTCAACTCAAACTCATCATCATTGTCACTGTCTATAATGTCTTCCATTAACCTTTCTACCTCAGACTCTTCACAGTCCTCACTGCTAAGGTCGGGATCCTGCTGAGACAATGATTCTGTAGCTGGGGAGAGGCCTTCCACAGGCATACAGTATGAATGGTCATTTTTTATTACGTAGCAAGTATACAAGTCATCTGTCAAAGTAAGGGGTTCTGACAAGGTCTCAAAGCTCTCAAAGGTCTTAAAGCTCTAAAACTATAAGCTCTTGAAGCTGTTAAAACTCTTAAAAGTCTTCTGACACTGACTTTTGGGGTTCTGACAGTGACTTTTTGGGTTCTGACACTGACTGTTGGGGTTCTGACACTGACTTTAGAGGTTCTGACTTGTGGGGTTGGGGTTCTGACTGTTGGGGTTCTGACAGTCAGAACCCCGACACTGACTGTTGGGGTTCTGACACTGACTTTAGGGTTCTGACACTGACTTTTGGGGTTCTAACACTGACTTTTGGGGTTCTGACACTGACTTTTGGGGTTCTGACACAGACTTTCGGGGTTCTGACACTGACTTTTCGGGTTCTGACACTGACTTTCGGGTTTCTGACACTGACTTTTGGGGTTCTGACACGCCAAAAGTCAGTGTCAGAACCCTAAAAGTCAGTGTCGGGGTTCTGACACTGACTTTTGGGGTTCTAACAGTCAGATCCCCGACACCGACTTTTGGGGTTCTGACACTGACTTCTGGGGTTCTGACACTGACTTTCTGAGTTCTGACACTGACTTTCAGGGTTCTGACAGTAACTTTTGGGGTTCTGACACTGACTTTTGGGGTTCTGACACTGACTTCTGGGGTTCTGACACTGACTGATGGGGCTCTGACAGTCAGAACCCCGACACTGACTTTTCAGGGTTCTGACACTGACTTTTGGGTTTCTGACACTGACTTTTGGGGTTCTGACAGTCAGAACCCCGACACTGACTTTTGGGGTTCTCACTCTGACTTTTGGGGTTCTGACAGTGACTTTTGGGGTTCTGACATTGACTTTTGGGGTCCTGACATTGACTTTTGGGGTTCTGACAGTAACTTTTGGGTGACTTTTGAGGTACTGACAGTCAGAACCCCGATACCGACTTTTGGGGTTCTGACACTGACTTTTGGGGTTCTGACACTGACTGATGGGGTTCTGACAGTCAGAACCCCGACACTGACTTTTCGTGGTTCTGACACTGACTTTTGGGGTTCTAACACTGACTTTTGGGGTTCTGACACTGACTTTTGGGGTTCTGACACTGACTTTTGAGGTACTAACACTGACTTTTTGGGGTTCTGACACTGACTGTTGGGGTTTTGACAGTCAGAACCTCGACACTGACTTTTGGGGTTCTAACACTGACTTTTGGGGTTCTGAAAAAAAGTCAGTGTTACAAAAATTCGGGTTCTGACAGTCAGAAAGGTCTTGAAGCTCTAAAAGCTCTTAAAGCTCTCAAAGGTGTTATTGCTGTAAAACTATAAAAACTCTTAAAGTTCTGAAAGGTCTTAAAGCTGTTGAAGCTCTAGGAACTCAAATCTTTACATGCTCTTAAACTTCAAAATGCTTTTAAAGCTCTCAAAGCTCCAAAAGCTCTGAAAGCTCAAAAAGCTCTGAAAGTTCTCAAAAGTCTAAAAGCTCCTAAAGCTCTCAAAGCTAAAGCTCTTGAAGCTATCAAAGCTTTTAAAGCTCTAAAAGCTCTAAAAGCTGTAAAACCTCTTGAAGCTCTCAAAGCTATTAAAGCTCTAAAAACTCTTATAGCTCTCAAAGGTCTTAAAGCTCTAAAAGCTATTAAAGCTCTCAAAGGTCTTAAAGCTCTAAAACTATAAAAGCTCTTAAAGCTGTTAAAACTCTTAAAGGTCTTAAAGCTCTCAAAGCTCTTGAACCTCTCAAAGGTATTAGGGGTTCTGACACTGACTTGTGGCGTTCTGACACTGACTTTTGGGGTTCTAACACTGGCTTTTGGGGTTCTGACACTGACTTTTGGGGTACTGACACTGACTTCTGGGGTTCTGACACTGACATTTGGGGTTCTGACACGGACTTTTGGGGTTCTGACACTGACTTCTGGGGTTCTGACAGTCAGATCCAAGACACTGACTTTTTGGCATTCTGACACTGACTTTTGGGGTTCTGACACTGACTTTTGGGGTTCTGACTTGTGGGGTTGGGGTTCTGACTGTTGGGGTTCTGACAGTCAGAACCCCGACACTGACTGTTGGGGTTCTGACACTGACTTTTGGGGTTCTGACACTGACTTTTGGGGTTCTAACACTGACTTTTGGGGTTCTGACACTGACTTTTGGGGTTCTGACACAGACTTTCGGGGTTCTGACACTGACTTTTCGGGTTCTGACACTGACTTTCGGGTTTCTTACACTGACTTTTGGGGTTCTGACACGCCAAAAGTCAGTGTCAGAACCCTAAAAGTCAGTGTCGGGGTTCTGACACTGACTTTTGGGGTTCTAACAGTCAGATCCCCGACACCGACTTTTGGGGTTCTGACACTGACTTCTGGGGTTCTGACACTGACTTTCTGAGTTCTGACACTGACTTTCAGGGTTCTGACAGTAACTTTTGGGGTTCTGACACTGACTTTTGGGGTTCTGACACTGACTTCTGGGGTTCTGACACTGACTGATGGGGCTCTGACAGTCAGAACCCCGACACTGACTTTTCAGGGTTCTGACACTGACTTTTGGGTTTCTGACACTGACTTTTGGGGCTCTGACAGTCAGAACCCCGACACTGACTTTTGGGGTTCTCACTCTGACTTTTGGGGTTCTGACAGTGACTTTTGGGGTTCTGACACTGACTTTTGGGGTCCTGACATTGACTTTTGGGGTTCTGACAGTAACTTTTGGGTGACTTTTGAGGTACTGACAGTCAGAACCCCGATACCGACTTTTGGGGTTCTGACACTGACTTTTGGGGTTCTGACACTGACTGATGGGGTTCTGACAGTCAGAACCCCGACACTGACTTTTCGTGGTTCTGACACTGACTTTTGGGGTTCTAACACTGACTTTTGGGGTTCTGACACTGACTTTTGGGGTTCTGACACTGACTTTTGAGGTACTAACACTGACTTTTTGGGGTTCTGACACTGACTGTTGGGGTGTTGACAGTCAGAACCTCGACACTGACTTTTGGGGTTCTAACACTGACTTTTGGGGTTCTGAAAAAAAGTCAGTGTTACAAAAATTCGGGTTCTGACAGTCAGAAAGGTCTTGAAGCTCTAAAAGCTCTTAAAGCTCTCAAAGGTGTTATTGCTGTAAAACTATAAAAACTCTTAAAGCTCTTAAAGTTCTGAAAGGTCTTAAAGCTGTTGAAGCTCTAGGAACTCAAATCTTTACATGCTCTTAAACTTCAAAATGCTTTTAAAGCTCTCAAAGCTCCAAAAGCTCTGAAAGCTCAAAAAGCTCTGAAAGTTCTCAAAAGTCTAAAAGCTCCTAAAGCTCTCAAAGCTAAAGCTCTTGAAGCTATCAAAGCTTTTAAAGCTCTAAAAGCTCTAAAGGCTGTAAAACCTCTGAAGCTCTCAAAGCTATTAAAGCTCTAAAAACTCTTATAGCTCTCAAAGGTCTTAAAGCTCTAAAAGCTATTAAAGCTCTCAAAGGTCTTAAAGCTCTAAAACTATAAAAGCTCTTAAAGCTGTTAAAACTCTTAAAGGTCTTAAAGCTCTCAAAGCTCTTGAACCTCTCAAAGGTATTAGGGGTTCTGACACTGACTTGTGGCGTTCTGACACTGACTTTTGGGGTTCTAACACTGGCTTTTGGGGTTCTGACACTGACTTTTGGGGTACTGACACTGACTTCTGGGGTTCTGACACTGACATTTGGGGTTCTGACACTGACTTTTGGGGTTCTGACATGCCAAAAGTCAGTGTCAGAACCCCAAAAGTCAGCATTGGGGTTCTGACACTGACTTCTGGGGTTCTGACAGTCAGATCCAAGACACTGACTTTTTGGCATTCTGACACTGAATTTTGGGGTTCTGACACTGACTTTTGGGGTTCTGACATGCCAAAAGTCAGTGTCAGAACCCCAAAAGTCAGTATTGGGGTTCTGACACTGACTTCTGGGGTTCTGACATTTATTCTTAGTGTCTCAAAAACATTGGGACATTTATTCTTAATGTCACAAAAACATTGGGACCCCTATTACTGAAATAAGACCCCTGTCACAGAAAAAGACCCCTGTCACAGAAATAAGACCCCAGTTATAGAAATAAGACCCCTGTCACAGAACTAAGACCCCTGTCACAGAAATAAGACCCCTGTCACAGAAATAAGGCCCCTGTCACAGAAATAAGACCCCTGTCACAGAAATAAGGCCCATGTTATAGAAATTAGGCCCCTGTCACAGAAATAAGACCCCTGTCACAGAAATAAGACCTCTGTTACTGAAATAAGACCCCTGTCACAGAAAAAGGCCCCTGTCACAGAAATGACACCCCTGTCACAAAAATAAGACCCCTGTCACAGAAATAAGACCCCTGTCACAGAAATAAGACCCCTCTCACAGAAATAAGACCTCTGTCACAGAAATAAGACCCCTGTTACAGAAATAAGACCCCTGTCACAGAAATAAGACCCATGTTATAGAAATAAGGCCCCTGTCACAGAAATAAGACCCCTGTAACAGAAATAAGACCCCTGTCACAGAAATAAGACCCATGTTACAGAAATAAGACCCCTGTCACTGAAACAAGACCCCTGTTTAGGAAATAAGACCCCTGTTAAGTAAATAAGGCCCCTGTCACTGAAATAAGACCCCTGTTACAGAAAAAAGACCCCTGTCACAGAAATAAGACCCCAGTTATAGAAATAAGACCCCTGTCACAGAACTAAGACCCCTGTCACAGAAATAAGACCCCAGTTATAGAAATAAGACCCCTGTCACAGAACTAAGACCCCTGTCACAGAAATAAGACCCCTGTCACAGAAATAAGGCCCCTGTCACAGAAATAAGACCCCTGTCACAGAAATAAGACCCATGTTATAGAAATTAGGCCCCTGTCACAGAAATAAGACCCCTGTCACAGAAATAAGACCTCTGTTACTGAAATAAGACCCCTGTCACAGAAAAAGGCCCCTGTCACAGAAATGACACCCCTGTCACAAAAATAAGACCCCTGTCACAGAAATAAGACCCCTGTCACAGAAATAAGACCCCTCTCACAGAAATAAGACCTCTGTCACAGAAATAAGACCCCTGTTACAGAAATAAGACCCCTGTCACAGAAATAAGACCCATGTTATAGAAATAAGGCCCCTGTCACAGAAATAAGACCCCTGTAACAGAAATAAGACCCCTGTCACAGAAATAAGACCCATGTTACAGAAATAAGACCCCTGTCACTGAAACAAGACCCCTGTTTAGGAAATAAGACCCCTGTTAAGTAAATAAGGCCCCTGTCACTGAAATAAGACCCCTGTTACAGAAAAAAGACCCCTGTCACAGAAATAGGACCCCTGTTACTGAAATAAGACCCCTGTCATAGAAATAAGACCCCTGTCACAGAAATAAGATTCCTGTCACAGAAATAAGACCCCTGTCACAGAAATAAGACTCCTGGCACAGAAATAAGACCCCTGTTACTGAAATAAATCCCCGTCACAGATATAAGACTCCTGTCACAGAAATACGACCCCTGTAACTGAAATAAGACACCTGTCAAAGAAATAAGACCCCGTCACTGAAGTAAGACGCCTGTCACAGAAATAAGACCCCTTTTACTGAAATAAGACCCCTTTTACTGAAATAAGACCCCTGTCACAGAAATAAGACCCCTGTCACAGAAATAAGACCCCTCTTACAGAAATAAGACCGCTGCTACAGAAAAAAGACCCCTGTTACAGAAATAAGACCCCTGTTACAGAAATGAGACCCCTGTTACGGAAACATTGGGACTTTTATTCTTAGTATAAGAAAAACATTGCGACATTTATTCCTAATGTCACAAAAACATTGAGACATTTATTCTTAGTGTTACAAAAACAATGGGACATTTATTCTTAGTTCACAAAAACATTGGCATATTTCTTCTTAGTGTCACAAAAACATTGAGACATTTATCTTAATGTCACAAAAACATTGGCACATTTATTCTTAGTGTCACAAAAACATTGATACATTTATCTTAATGTCACGAAAACATCGGGACATTTATTCTTAATGTCCAAAAAAATTGAGACATTTATCTTAGTGTCACAAAAACATTGGGACATTTATTCTTAATGTCAAAACAACATTGGGACATTTATTTTTAGTGTCACAAAAACATTGAGACATTTATCTTAATGTCACAAAAACATTGGGACATTTATTTTTAGTGTCACAGAAACATTGGGACATTTATTCTTAGTGTCACAAAAACATTGGGACATTTATTCTTAGTGTCACAACGACATTGGGACATTGATTCTTAGTGTCACAAAAACATTGGGACATTTATTCTTAATGTCACAAAAACACCGTGACATTTATTCTTTGTTTCACAAAAACATTGGGACATTCATTCGTAGTGTCACAAAAACATTGAGACATTTATTCTTGATGTCACAAAAATATTGAGACATTTATTCTTAATGTCACAAAAACATTGGGACATTTATTCTTTGTGTCACAAAAACATTGGGACATTTATTCTTAGGTGTTACAAAAATATTGGGACATTTATTCTTAGTGTCACAAAACATTGAGACATTTATTCTAAGTGTCACAAAAACATTGTGACATTTATTCTTAGTGTAACAAAAACATTGGGACATTTATTCTTAATGTCATAAAACATTGAGACATTTATTCTTAGTGTCACAAAAGCATTGGGAACATTTATTCTGAATGTCACAAAAACATTGGGACATTTATTCTTAATGTCACAAAAACATTGGAACATTTAATTCTTAGTGTCACAAAAACATTGGGACATGTTTATTATAAGTGTCACAAAAACATTGGGACATTTATTCTTAATGTCACAAAAACATTAGGACATTTCTTCTTAGTGTCGTAAAAAAAAAGGTGGGACATTATTCTACGTGTCACAGAAACATTAGGACATTTATTCTTAGTTTCACAAAAACATTGGGACATTTATTCTTAATGTCACAAAAACTTTGAGACATTTATTCTTAATGTCACACAAACATCGGGACATTTGTTCTTAGTGTCGCAAAAACATTGGGACATTTATTCTTAATGTCACAAAAGCATTGGGACATTTATTCTTAGTGTCTCAAAAACAATTGAGACATGTATTCTTAATGTCACAAAACATTGAGACATTTATTCCTAGTGTCACAAAAACAATTAGGGACATTTATTCTTAATGTCACAAAAACATTGGGACACATTTATTCTTAGTGTCACAAAAACATTGGGACATTTATTCTTAGTGTCACAAAAACATTGGGACATTTATTTTAGTGACATAAGAACATTGAGACATTCTTAATGTCACAAAAACATTGGAACATTCATTCTTAGAGTCAAAAACATTGGGACATTTATTCTTAGTGTCACAAAAACATTGGGACATTTATTCTTAGTGTCACAAAAACATTGTGACATTTATTCTTAGTGTCACAAAACATTGGGACATTAATTCTTAGTGTCATAAAAAACATTGGGACATTTATTCTTAGTGTCACAAAAACATTGGGACTTTTTATTCTTAGTATCACAAAAACATTGGGACATTTATTCTTAGTGTCACATAAATGTTTAGACATTTATTCTTAGTGTCACAAAAACATTGGAACATTTATTCCTAATGTCAAAAAACATTGAGACACATTTATTCTTAGTGTTACAAAAACATTGGGACATTTATTCTTAGTTCACAAAAACATTGGCACATTTATTCTTAGTGTCACAAAAACATTGATACATTTATCTTAATGTCACGAAAACATTGTGACATTTATTCTTCATGTCCAAAAAAATTGAGACATTTATCTTAGTGTCACAAAAACATTGGGACATTTATTCTTAATGTCAAAACAACATTGGGACATTTATTTTTAGTGTCACAAAAACATTGGGACATTTATTCTTAGTGTCACAAAAACATTGGGACATTTATTCTTAGTGTCACAACAACATTGGGACATTTATTCTTAGTGTCACAAACACATTGGGACATTTATTCTCAATGTCACAAAAACATTATGACATTTATTCTTTGTTTCACAAAAACATTGGGACATTTATTCGTAGTGTCACAAAAACATTGGGACATTTATTCTTAGTGTCACAAACACATTGGGACATTTTTTTCTTAGTGTCACAAAAACATTGGGACATTTATTCTTAATGTCACAAAAATATTGGGTCATTTATTCTTAGTGTCACAAAACATTGAGACATTTATTCTTAGTGTTAAAAAAACATTGGCACATTTATTCTTAGTGTCACAAAAACATTGGGACATTTATTCTTAGTGTCAAAAAACCCTTGGGACAGTTATTCTTAGTGTCACAAAAACATTGGGACATTTATTCTTAGTGTCACAAAAACATTTGGACATTTATTCTTAGTGTCACAAAAACATTGAGACATTTATTCTTAGTGTCACAAAAACATTGAGACATTCTTAATGTCACAAAAACATTGGGACATTTATTCTTAGTGTCACAAAAACATTGGGACATTTATTCGTTGTGTCACAAAAACATTGGGACATTTATTCTTGGTGTTACAAAAATATTGGGACATTTATTCTTAGTGTCACAGAAACATTGAGACATTTATTCTTAATGTCACAAAAACATTGGGACATTTATTCTTAGTGTCACAAAAACATTGGGACATTTATTCTTAATGTCACAACAACATTGGCACATTTATTCTTAGTGTCACAAAAACATTGATACATTTATCTTAATGTCACGAAAACATCGGGACATTTATTCTTAATGTCCAAAAAAATTGAGACATTTATCTTAGTGTCACAAAAACATTGGGACATTTATTCTTAATGTCAAAACAACATTGGGACATTTATTTTTAGTGTCACAAAAACATTGAGACATTTATCTTAATGTCACAAAAACATTGGGACATTTATTTTTAGTGTCACAGAAACATTGGGACATTTATTCTTAGTGTCACAAAAACATTGGGACATTTATTCTTAGTGTCACAACGACATTGGGACATTGATTCTTAGTGTCACAAAAACATTGGGACATTTATTCTTAATGTCACAAAAACACCGTGACATTTATTCTTTGTTTCACAAAAACATTGGGACATTCATTCGTAGTGTCACAAAAACATTGAGACATTTATTCTTGATGTCACAAAAATATTGAGACATTCTTAATGTCACAAAAACATTGGGACATTTATTCTTTGTGTCACAAAAACATTGGGACATTTATTCTTGGTGTTACAAAAATATTGGGACATTTATTCTTAGTGTCACAAAAACATTGAGACATTTATTCTAAGTGTCACAAAAACATTGTGACATTTATTCTTAGTGTAACAAAAACATTGGGACATTTATTCTTAATGTCATAAAAACATTGAGACATTTATTCTTAGTTCACAAAAGCATTGGAACATTTATTCTGAATGTCACAAAAACATTGGGACATTTATTCTTAATGTCACAAAAAATTGGAACATTAATTCTTAGTTCACAAAAACATTGGGATGTTTATTATAAGTGTCACAAAAACATTGTGACATTTATTCTTCATGTCACAAAAACATTGGGACATTTATTCATAGTGTCACAAAAATATTGGGACATTTATTCTTAATGTCACAAAAACATTAGGACATTTAATCTTAGTTTCACAAAAACAATGAGACATTTATTCTTAATGTCACAAAAACATTGAGACATTTATTCTTAATGTCACAAAGACATTGGGACATTTATTTTTAATGTCACAAAAACATTGAGACATTTATTCTTAATATCACAAAAACATTGAGACATTTATTCTTAGTGTCACAAAAACAATGAGACATGTATTCTTAATGTCACAACAACATTGAGACATTTATTCCTAGTGTCACAAAAACAATTAGACATTTAATCTTAATGTCACAAAAACATCGGCACATTTATTCTTAGTGTCACAAAAACATTGGGACATTTATTCTTAGTGTCACAAAAACATTGGGACATTTATTTTTAGTGACATAAGAACATTGAGACATTCTTAATGTCACAAAAACATTGGAACATTTATTCTTAGAGTCAAAAACATTGGGACATTTATTCTTAGTGTCACAAAAACATTGGGACATTTATTCTTAGTGTCACAAAAACATTGTGACATTTACTCTTAGTGTCACAAAAACATTGGGACATTAATTCTTAGTGTCATAAAAACATTGGGACATTTATTCTTAGTGTCACAACAACATTGGGACTTTTATTCTTAGTATCACAAAAACATTGGGACATTTATTCTTAGTGTAACATAAATGTTTAGACATTTATTCTTAGTGTCACAAAAACATTGGAACATTTATTCCTAATGTCAAAAAAACATTGAGACACATATTCTTAGTGTTACAAAAACATTGGGACATTTATTCTTAGTTCACAAAAACATTGGCACATTTATTCTTAGTGTCACAAAAACATTGATACATTTATCTTAATGTCACGAAAACATTGTGACATTTATTCTTCATGTCCAAAAAAATTGAGACATTTATCTTAGTGTCACAAAAACATTGGGACATTTATTCTTAATGTCAAAACAACATTGGGACATTTATTTTTAGTGTCACAAAAACATTGGGACATTTATTCTTAGTGTCACAAAAACATTGGGACATTTATTCTTAGTGTCACAACAACATTGGGACATTTATTCTTAGTGTCACAAACACATTGGGACATTTATTCTCAATGTCACAACAACATTGGGACTTTTATTCTTAGTATCACAAAAACATTGGGACATTTATTCTTAGTGTAACATAAATGTTTAGACATTTATTCTTAGTGTCACAAAAACATTGGAACATTTATTCCTAATGTCAAAAAAACATTGAGACACATATTCTTAGTGTTACAAAAACATTGGGACATTTATTCTTAGTTCACAAAAACATTGGCACATTTATTCTTAGTGTCACAAAAACATTGATACATTTATCTTAATGTCACGAAAACATTGTGACATTTATTCTTCATGTCCAAAAAAATTGAGACATTTATCTTAGTGTCACAAAAACATTGTGACATTTATTCTTAATGTCAAAACAACATTGGGACATTTATTTTTAGTGTCACAAAAACATTATGACATTTATTCTTTGTTTCACAAAAACATTGGGACATTTATTCGTAGTGTCACAAAAACATTGGGACATTTATTCTTAGTGTCACAAACACATTGGGACATTTTTTTCTTAGTGTCACAAAAACATTGGGACATTTATTCTTGGTGTCACAAAAATATTGGGACATTTATTCTTAGTGTCACAAAACATTGAGACATTTATTCTTAGTGTTAAAAAAACATTGGGACATTTATTCTTAGTGTCACAAAAACATTGGGACATTTATTCTTAGTGTCAAAAAAACATGGGGACATTTATTCTTAGTGTCACAAAAACATTGGGACATTTATTCTTAGTTTCACAAAAACATTGGGACATTTATTCGTAGTGTCACAAAAATATTGAGACATTTATTCTTAGTGTCACAAAAACATTGAGACATTCTTAATGTCACAAAAACATTGGGACATTTATTCTTAGTGTCACAAAAACATTGGGACATTTATTCGTTGTGTCACAAAAACATTGGGACATTTATTCTTGGTGTTACAAAAATATTGGGACATTTATTCTTAGTGTCACAGAAACATTGAGACATTTATTCTTAATGTCACAAAAACATTGGGACATTTATTCTTAGTGTCACAAAAACATTGGGACATTTATTCTTAATGTCACAACAACATTGGGACATTTATTTTTAGTGTGACATAAATGTTTAGGACATTTATTCTTAGTGTCACAAAAACATTGGGACATTTATTCTTAGTGTCACAACAACATTGGGACTTTTATTCTTAGTATCACAAAAACGTTGAGACATTTATTCTTTGTGTCACAGAAACATTGGGACATTTATTCTTAGTGTGACATAAATGTTTAGACATTTATTCTTAGTGTCACAAAAACATTGGAACATTTATTCCTAATGTCACAAAAACATTGAGACATTTATTCTTAGTGTTACAAAAACATTGGGACATTTATTCTTAGTTCACAAAAACATTGGGACATTTATTCTCAATGTCACAAAAACATTATGACATTTATTCTTTGTTTCACAAAAACATTGGGACATTTATTCGTAGTGTCACAAAAACATTGGGACATTTATTCTTAGTGTCACAAACACATTGGAACATTTTTTTCTTAGTGTCACAAAAACATTGGGACATTTATTCTTGGTGTCACAAAAATATTGGGACATTTCTTCTTAGTGTCACAAAACATTGAGACATTTATTCTTAGTGTTAAAAAAACATTGTGACATTTATTCTTAGTGTCACAAAAACATTGGGACATTTATTCTTAATGTCAAAAAAACATGGGGACATTTATTCTTAGTGTCACAAAAACATTGGGACATTTATTCTTAGTTTCACAAAAACATTGGGACATTTACTCGTAGTGTCACAAAAACATTGAGACATTTATTCTTAGTGTCACAAAAACATTGAGACATTCTTAATGTCACAAAAACATTGGGACATTTATTCTTAGTGTCACAAAAACATTGGGACATTTATTCTTTGTGTCACAAAAACATTGGGACATTTATTCTTGGTGTTACAAAAATATTGGGACATTTATTCTTAGTGTCACAAAAACATTGAGACATTTATTCTTAATGTCACAAAAACATTGGGACATTTATTCTTAGTGTCACAAAAACATTGGGACATTTATTCTTAATGTCACAACAACATTGGGACATTTATTTTTAGTGTGACATAAATGTTTAGGACATTTATTCTTAGCGTCACAAAAACATTGGGACATTTATTCTTAGTGTCACAAAAACATTGGGACTTTTATTCTTAGTATCACAAAAACGTTGAGACATTTATTCTTTGTGTCACAGAAACATTGGGACATTTATTCTTAGTGTGACATAAATGTTTAGACATTTATTCTTAGTGTCACAAAAACATTGGAACATTTATTCCTAATGTCACAAAAACATTGAGACATTTATTCTTAGTGTTACAAAAACATTGGGACATTTATTCTTAGTTCACAAAAACATTGGGACATTTATTCTTAATGTCACAAAAACATTGAGACATTTATCTTAATGTCACGAAAACATCGGGACATTTATTCTTAATGTCCAAAAAAATTGAGACATTTATCTTAGTGTCACAAAAACATTGTGACTTTTATTCTTAATGTCAAAACAACATTGGGACATTTATTTTTAGTGTCAAAAAAACATTGGGACATTTATTCTTAGTGTCACAAAAACATTGGGATATTTATTCTTAGTGTCACAACAACATTGGGACATTTATTCTTAGTGTCACAAAAATATTGGGACATTTATTCTCAATGTCACAAAAACATTGTGACATTTATTCTTTGTTTCACAAAAACATTGGGACATTTATTCGTAGTGTCACAAAAACATTGAGACATTTATTCTTGATATCACAAAGATATTGAGACATTCTTAATGTCACAAAAACATTGGGACATTTATTCTTAATGTCAAAACAACATTGGGACATTTATTTTTAGTGTCACAAAAACATTGGGACATTTATTCTTAGTGTCACAACAACATTGTGACATTTATTCTTAGTGTCACAAAAACATTGGGACATTTATTCTCAATGTCACAAAAACATTATGACATTTATTCTTTGTTTCACAAAAACATTGGGCATTTATTCGTAGTGTCACAAAAACATTGAGACATTTATTCTTGATGTCACAAAGATATTGAGACATTCTTAATGTAACAAAAACATTGGGACATTTATTCTTAGTGTCACAAACACATTGGGACATTTTTTTCTTAGTGTCGCAAAAACATTGGGACATATATTCTTGGTGTCACAAAAATATTGGGACATATATTCTTAGTGTCACAAAACATTGAGACATTTATTCTTAGTGTTAAAAAAACATTGTGACATTTATTCTTAATGTCAAAAAAACATGGGGACATTTATTCTTAGTGTCACAAAAACATTGGGACATTTATTCCTAGTGTCACAAAAACATTGGGACATTTATTCTTGATGTCACAAAAACATTGCGACATTGATTCTTAATGTCACTTAAACATTGGGACATTTATTCTTACTGTCACAGTAACATTGGGACATTTATTCTTAGTGTCACAAAAACAATGAGACATTTATTCTTCGTGTCACAAAAACATTGAGAAATTTATTCTTAGTGTCACAAAAACAATGAGACATTTATTCTTAATGTCACAAAAACATTGAGACATTTATTCTTAGTGTCACAAAAACATTGGGACATTTATTCTTAATGTCACAAAAACATTAAGACATTTATTCTTTGTGTCACAAGAACATTGGGACATTTATTGTCAGTGTCACAAAAACATTGGGACAATTATTTTTAATATTACAAAAACATTGGGACATTTAGTCTTAGTGTCACAAAAACATAGGCACATTTATTCGTAGTGTCACAAAAACATTGGGACATTTATTCTTAGTTCACAGAAACATTGGCACATTTATTCTTATTGTCACCAAACATTGGGACATTCATTCCTAGGGTCACATAAACATTGGGACATTTATTCTTAATATTACAAAAACATTGGGACATTTAGTCTTAGTGTCACAAAAATATTGGGACATTCATTCTTAGACTCACAAAAACATTGAGACATTTATTCTTAGTGTCAGAAGAACATTGGGACATTTATTCTTAGTGTCACAACAACATTGAGACATTCTTAAAGTCACAAAAACATTGAGACATTTATTCTTGATGTCACATAAATATTGAGACATTCTTAATGTCACAAAAACATTGGGACATTTATTCTTAGTGTCACAAAAACATTGGGACATTTATTCTTTGTGTCACAAAAACATTGGGACATTTATTCTTGGTGTTACAAAAATATTGGGACATTTATTCTTAGTGTCACAAAAACATTGTGACATTTATTCTTAGTGTCACAAAAACATTGTGACATTTATTCTTAGTGTCAAAAAAACATTGTGACATTTATTCTTAGTGTCACAAAAACATAGGCACATTTATTCTTAGTGTCACAAAAACATTGGGACATTTATTCTTAATGTCAGAAAAATATTGGGACATTTATTCTTAGTTCACAGAAACATTGGCACATTTATTCTTAGTGTCACAAAAACATTGGGACATTTATTGTCAGTGTCACAAAAACATTGGGACAATTATTTTTAATATTACAAAAACATTGGGACATTTAGTCTTAGTGTCACAAAAACATAGGCACATTTATTCGTAGTGTCACAAAAACATTGGGACATTTATTCTTAGTTCACAGAAACATTGGCACATTTATTCTTATTGTCACCAAACATTGGGACATTCATTCCTAGGGTCACATAAACATTGGGACATTTATTCTTAATATTACAAAAACATTGGGACATTTATTCATAGTGTCACAAAAATATTGGGACATTTATTCTTAAAGTCACAAAAACATTGAGACATTTATTCTTGATGTCACAAAAATATTGAGACATTCTTAATGTCACAAAAACATTGGGACATTTATTCTTAGTGTCACAAAAACATTGGGACATTTATTCTTTGTGTCACAAAAACATTGGGACATTTATTCTTGGTGTTACAAAAATATTGGGACATTTATTCTTAGTGTCACAAAAACATTGTGACATTTATTCTTAGTGTCAAAAAAACATTGTGACATTTATTCTTAGTGTAACAAAAACATTGGGACATTTATTCTTAATGTCAAAAAAACATGGGGACATTTATTCTTAGTTCACAAAAACATTGGAACATTTATTCTGAATGTCACAAAAACATTGGGACATTTATTCTTAAAGTCACAAAAAAATTGGAACATTTATTCTTAGTTCACAAAAACATTGGGACGTTTATTATAAGTGTCACAAAAACATTGTGACATTTATTCTTCATGTCACAAAAACATTGTTGACATTTATTCATAGTGTCACAAAAATATTGGGACATTTATTCTTAATGTCACAAAAACATTAGGACATTTAATCTTAGTTTCACAAAAACAATGAGACATTTATTCTTAATGTCACAAAAACATTGAGACATTTATTCTTAATGTCACAAAGACATTGGGACATTTATTTTTAATGTCACAAAAACATTGAGACATTTATTCTTAATATCACAGTTACATTGAGACATTTATTCTTAGTGTCACAAAAACAATGAGACATGTATTCTTAATGTCACAACAACATTGAGACATTTATTCCTAGTGTCACAAAAACAATTAGACATTTAATCTTAATGTCACAAAAACATCGGCACATTTATTCTTAATGTCACAAAAACATTGGAACATTTATTCTTAGAGTCAAAAACATTGGGACATTTATTCTTAGTGTCACAAAAACATTGGGACATTTATTCTTAGTGTCACAAAAACATTGTGACATTTACTCTTAGTGTCACAAAAACGTTGGGACATTAATTCTTAGTGTCATAAAAACATTGGGACATTTATTCTTAGTGTCACAACAACATTGGGACTTTTATTCTTAGTATCACAAAAACGTTGAGACATTTATTCTTTGTGTCACAGAAACATTGGGACATTTATTCTTAGTGTAACATAAATGTTTAGACATTTATTCTTAGTGTCACAAAAACATTGGAACATTTATTCCTAATGTCAAAAAAACACTGAGACACATATTCTTAGTGTTACAAAAACATTGGGACATTTATTCTTAGTTCACAAGAACAGTGGCACATTTATTCTTAGTGTCAGAAAAACATTGATACATTTATCTTAATGTCACGAAAACATCGGGACATTTATTCTTAATGTCCAAAAAAATTGAGACATTTATCTTAGTGTCACAAAAACATTGGGACATTTATTCTTAATGTCAAAACAACATTGGGACATTTATTTTTAATGTCACAAAAACATTGGGACATTTATTCTTAGTGTCACAAAAACATTGGGACATTTATTCTTAGTGTCACAACAACATTGGGACATTTATTCTTAGTGTCACAAACACATTGGGACATTTATTCTCAATGTCACAAAAACATTATGACATTTATTCTTTGTTTCACAAAAACATTGGGACATTTATTCGTAGTGTCACAAAAACATTGGGACATTTATTCTTAGTGTCACAAACACATTGGGACATTTTTTTCTTAGTGTCACAAAAACATTGGGACATTTATTCTTGGTGTCACAAAAATATTGGGACATTTATTCTTAGTGTCACAAAACATTGAGACATTTATTCTTAGTGTTAAAAAAACATTGTGACATTTATTCTTAGTGTCACAAAAACATTGGGACATTTATTCTTAATGTCAAAAAAACATGGGGACATTTATTCTTAGTGTCACAAAAACATTGAGACATATATTCTTAGTTTCACAAAAACATTGGGACATTTATTCGTAGTGTCACAAAAACATTGAGACATTTATTCTTGATGTCACAAAAATATTGAGACATTCTTAATGTCACAAAAACATTGGGACATTTATTCTTAGTGTCACAAAAACATTGGGACATTTATTCTTTGTGTCACAAAAACATTGGGACATTTATTCTTGGTGTTACAAAAATATTGGGACATTTATTCTTAGTGTCACAAAAACATTGAGACATTTATTCTTAGTGTCAATAAAACATTGGGACATTTATTCTTAGTGTCACAAAAACTTTGGGACATTTATTCTTAATGTCACAACAACATTGGGACATTTATT
Organism: Scarus forsteni; assembly: GCA_036419115.1. NCBI lineage: Eukaryota > Metazoa > Chordata > Actinopteri > Labriformes > Labridae > Scarus > Scarus forsteni. The sequence goes on from JAZDUH010000257.1 coordinate 173,166, forward strand.
TTTAGTGTCACAAAAACTTTGGGACATTTATTCTTAGTGTCCCAAAAACATTGGGACATTTATTCTTAGTGTCACAACAACATTGGGACTTTTATTCTTAGTATCACAAAAACGTTGAGACATTTATTCTTTGTGTCACAGAAACATTGGGACTTTTATTCTTAGTGTGACATAAATATTGGGACATTTATTCTTAGTGTCACAAAAACATTGGAACATTTATTCCTAATGTCACAAAAACATTGAGACATTTATTCTTAGTGTTACAAAAACATTGGGACATTTATTCTTAGTTCACAAAAACATTGGGACATTTATTCTTAATGTCACAACAACATTGAGACATTTATCTTAATGTCACGAAAACATCGGGACATTTATTCTTAATGTCCAAAAAAATTGAGACATTTATCTTAGTGTCACAAAAACATTGGGACATTTATTCTTAATGTCAAAACAACATTGGGACATTTATTTTTAGTGTCACAAAAACATTGGGACATTTGTTCTTAGTGTCACAACAACATTGGGACATTTATTCTTAGTGTCACAAAAACATTGGGACATTTATTCTCAATGTCACAAAAACATTGTGACATTTATTCTTTGTTTCACAAAAACATTGGGACATTTATTCGTAGTGTCACAAAAACATTGAGACATTTATTCTTGATATCACAAAGATATTGAGGCATTCTTAATGTCACAAAAACATTGGGACATTTATTCTTAATGTCAAAACAACATTGGGACATTTATTCTTAGTGTCACAACAACATTGGGACATTTATTCTTAGTGTCACAAAAACATTGGGACATTTATTCTCAATGTCACAAAAACATTATGACATTTATTCTTTGTTTCACAAAAACATTGGGCATTTATTCGTAGTGTCACAAAAACATTGAGACATTTATTCTTGATGTCACAAAGATATTGAGACATTCTTAATGTCACAAAAACATTCGGACATTTATTCTTAGTGTCACAAACACATTGGGACATTTTTTTCTTAGTGTCACAAAAACATTGGGACATTTATTCTTAATGTCACAAAAATATTGGGTCATTTATTCTTAGTGTCACAAAACATTGAGACATGTATTCTTAGTGTTAAAAAAACATTGTGACATTTATTCTTAGTGTCACAAAAACATTGGGACATTTATTCTTAATGTCAAAAAAAAATGGGGACATTTATTCTTAATGTCACAAAAACATTGGGACATTTATTCTTATTGTCACAAAAACATTGGGACATTTATTCTTGATGTCACAAAAACATTGCGACATTGATTCCTAATATCACTTAAACATTGGGACATTTATTCTTACTGTCACAGTAACATTGGGACATTTATTCTTAGTGTCACAAAAACAATGAGACATTTATTCTTCGTGTCACAAAAACATTGAGAAATTTATTCTTAGTGTCACAAAAACAATGAGACATTTATTCTTAATGTCACAAAAACATTGAGACATTTATTCTTAGTGTCACAAAAACATTGGGACATTTATTCTTAATGTCACAAAAACATTAAGACATTTATTCTTTGTGTCACAAGAACATTGGGACATTTATTGTCAGTGTCACAAAAACATTGGGACAATTATTTTTAATATTACAAAAACATTGGGACATTTAGTCTTAGTGTCACAAAAACATAGGCACATTTATTCTTAGTGTCACAAAAACATTGGGACATTTATTCTTAATGTTAGAAAAATATTGGGACATTTATTCTTATTTCACAGAAACATTGGCACATTTATTCTTACTGTCACAAAAACATTGGGACATTTATTCTTAATGTCACAAAAACATTGGGACATTTATTCTTAGTGTCACAGAAACATTGGCACATTTATTCTTATTGTCACAAAACATTGGGACATTCATTCCTAGGGTCACAAAAACATTGGGACATTTATTCTTAATATTACAAAAACATTGGGACATTTAGTCTTAGTGTCACAAAAATATTGGGACATTTATTCTTAGAGTCACAAAAACATTGAGACATTTATTCTTAGTGTCAGAAGAACATTGGGACATTTATTCTTAGTGTCACAACAACATTGAGACATTCTTAAAGTCACAAAAACATTGAGACATTTATTCTTGATGTCACAAAAATATTGAGACATTCTTAATGTCACAAAAACATTGGGACATTTATTCTTAGTGTCACAAAAACATTGGGACATTTATTCTTTGTGTCACAAAAACATTGGGACATTTATTTTTGGTGTTACAAAAATATTGGGACATTTCTTCTTAGTGTCACAAAAACATTGAGACATTTATTCTTAGTGTCAAAAAAACATTGTGACATTTATTCTTAGTGTAACAAAAACATTGGGACATTTATTCTTAATGTCACAAAAACATCGGGACATTTATTCTTAGTGTCACAAAAACATTGAGACATTTATTCTTAGTGTCACAAAAACATTGGGACATTTATTTTTAGTGACATAAGAACATTGAGACATTCTTAATGTCACAAAAACATTGGAACATTCATTCTTAGAGTCAAAAACATTGGGACATTTATTCTTAGTGTCACAAAAACATTGTGACATTTACTCTTAGTGTCACAAAATCATTGGGACATTAATTCTAAGTGTCATAAAAACATTGGCACCTTTATTCCTAGTGTCACAAAAACATTGAGACATTTATTCTTAATGTACAAAAACATTGAGACATTTATCTTAATGTCACAAAAACATCGGAACATTTATTCTTAATGTCACAAAAACATTGGGGCATTTATTCTTAGTGTCACAAAAACATTGAGACATTTATTCTTAGTGTCACAAAAACATTGGGACATTTATTCGTAGTGTCACAAAAACATTGGGACATTTATTCGTAATGTCAAAAAAAACATTGGGACATTTATTCTTAGTGTCACAAAAACATTGGATCATTTATTCTTAATGTCACAAAAACATTGGGACATTTATTTTTAATGTCATAAAAACATTGAGACATTTATTCTTAGTGTCACAAAAACATTGGGACATTTATTCTTGATGTCACAAAAACATTGGGACATTTATTCTTCATGTCAAAAAAAATTGGAACATATATTCTTAGTTCACAAAAACATTGGGACGTTTATTATAAGTGTCACAAAAACATTGTGACATTTATTCTTCATGTCACAAAAACATTGGGACATTTATTCATAGTGTCACAAAAACATTGGGACATTTATTCTTAATGTCACAAAAACATTAGGACATTTAATCTTAGTTTCACAAAAACAATTTATTCTTAATGTCACAAAAACTATGGGACATTTATTCTTAATGTCAAAAAAACATTGGGACATTTATTCTTAGTGTCACGAAAACATTGGAACATTTATTCTGAATGTCACAAAAACATTGGGACATTTATTCTTAGTGTCACAAAAACATTGGATCATTCAATCTTAGTTTCACAAAAACAATGAGACATTTATTCGTAATGTCACAAAAACATTGAGACATTTATTCGTAATGTCAATAAAAACATTGGATCATTTATCCTTAATGTCACAAAAACATTGGGACATTTATTTTTAATGTCATAAAAACATTGAGACATTTATCCTTAGTTCACAAAAACATTGGAACATTTATTCTGAATGTCACAAAAACATTGGGACATTTATTCTTAATGTCACAAAAAAATTGGAACATTTATTCTTAGTTCACAAAAACATTGGGACGTTTATTATAAGTGTCACAAAAACATTGTGACATTTATTCTTCATGTCACAAAAACATAAGGACATTTATTCTTAATGTCACAAAAACATTAGGACATTTAATCTTAGTTTCACAAAAACAATGAGACATTTATTCTTAATGTCACAAAAACATTGAGACATTTATTCGTAATGTCAAAAAAAACATTGGATCATTTATCCTTAATGTCACAAAAACATTGGGACATTTATTTTTAATGTCATAAAAACATTGAGACATTTATCCTTAGTTCACAAAAACATTGGAACATTTATTCTGAATGTCACAAAAACATTGGGACATTTATTCTTAATGTCACAAAAAAATTGGAACATTTATTCTTAGTTCACAAAAACATTGGGACGTTTATTATAAGTGGCACAAAAACATTGTGACATTTATTCTTCATGTCACAAAAACATTGGGACATTTATTCTTAATGTCACAAAAACATTAGGACATTTAATCTTAGTTTCACAAAAACAATGAGACATTTATTCTTAATGTCACAAAAACATTGAGACATTTATTCTTAATGTCACAAAGACATTCGGACATTTATTTTTAATGTCACAAAAACATTGAGACATTTATTCTTAATATCACAAAAACATTGAGACATTTATTCTTAGTGTCACAAAAACAATGAGACATTTATTCTTAATGTCACAACAACATTGAGACATTTATTCCTAGTGTCACAAAAACAATTAGACATTTAATCTTAATGTCACAAAAACATCGGCACATTTATTCTTAGTGTCACAAAAACATTGGGACATTTATTCTTAGTGTCACAAAAACATTGGGACATTTATTTTTAGTGACATAAGAACATTGAGACATTCTTAATGTCACAAAAACATTGAAACATTTATTCTTAGAGTCAAAAACATTGGGACATTTATTCTTAGTGTCACAAAAACATTGGGACATTTACTCTTAGTGTCACAAAAACATTGGGACATTTACTCTTAGTGTCACAAAAACATTGGGACATTAATTCTTAGTGTCATAAAAACATTGGCACATTTATTCTTAGTGTCACAAAAACATTGAGACATTTATTCTTAATGTACAACAACATTGAGACATTTATCTTAATGTCACAAAAACATCGGAACATTTATTCTTAATGTCACAAAAACATTGGGGCATTTATTCTTAGTGTCACAAAAACATTGAGACATTTATTCTCAGTGTCACAAAAATATTGGGACATTTATTCTTCGTAGTGTCACAAAAACATTGGGACATTTATTCGTAATGTCAAAAAAAACATTGGGACATTTATTCTTAGTGTCACAAAAACATTGGAACATTTATTCTGAATGTCACAAAAAAATTGGGACATTTATTCTTAGTGTCACAAAAACATTGGATCATTTATTCTTAATGTCACAAAAACATTGGGACATTTATTATTAATGTCATTAAAACATTGGCACCTTTATTCTTAGTGTCACAAAAACATTGGGACATTTATTCTTAATGTCACAAAAACATTAGGACATTTAATCTTAGTTTCACAAAAACAATGAGACATTTATTCTTAATGTCACAAAAACATTGAGACATTTATTCGTAATGTCAAAAAAAACATTGGATCATTTATCCTTAATGTCACAAAAACATTGGGACATTTATTCTTAATGTCACAAAAAAATTGGAACATTTATTCTTAGTTCACAAAAACATTGGGACGTTTATTATAAGTGTCACAAAAACATTGTGACATTTATTCTTCATGTCACAAAAACATTGGGACATTTATTCTTAATGTCACAAAAACATTAGGACATTTAATCTTAGTTTCACAAAAACAATGAGACATTTATTCTTAATGTCACAAAAACATTGAGACATTTATTCTTAATGTCACAAAGACATTCGGACATTTATTTTTAATGTCACAAAAACATTGAGACATTTATTCTTAATATCACAAAAACATTGAGACATTTATTCTTAGTGTCACAAAAACAATGAGACATTTATTCTTAATGTCACAACAACATTGAGACATTTATGCCTAGTGTCACAAAAACAATTAGACATTTATTCTTAATGTCACAAAAACATCGGGACATTTATTCTTAGTGTCACAAAAACATTGAGACATTTATTCTTAGTGTCACAAAAACATTGGGACATTTATTTTTAGTGACATAAGAACATTGAGACATTCTTAATGTCACAAAAACATTGGAACATTGATTCTTAGAGTCAAAAAACATTGGGACATTTATTCTTAGTGTCACAAAAACATTGGGACATTTAGTCTTAGTGTCACAAAAACATTGTGACATTTACTCTTAGTGTCACAAAATCATTGGGACATTAATTCTAAGTGTCATAAAAACATTGGCACCTTTATTCCTAGTGTCACAAAAACATTGAGACATTTATTCTTAATGTACAAAAACATTGAGACATTTATCTTAATGTCACAAAAACATCGGAACATTTATTCTTAATGTCACAAAAACATTGGGGCATTTATTCTTAGTGTCACAAAAACATTGAGACATTTATTCTTAGTGTCACAAAAACATTGGGACATTTATTCGTAGTGTCACAAAAACATTGGGACATTTATTCGTAATGTCAAAAAAAACATTGGGACATTTATTCTTAGTGTCACAAAAACATTGAAACATTTATTCTGAATGTCACAAAAAAATTGGGACATTTATTCTTAGTGTCACAAAAACATTGGATCATTTATTCTTAATGTCACAAAAACATTGGGACATTTATTATTAATGTCATTAAAACATTGGCACCTTTATTCTTAGTGTCACAAAAACATTGGGACATTTATTCTTGATGTCACAAAAACATTGGGACATTTATTCTTCATGTAAAAAAAATTGGAACATTTATTCTTAGTTCACAAAAACATTGGGACGTTTATTATAAGTGTCACAAAAACATTGTGAGATTTATTCTTCATGTCACAAAAACATTGGGACATTTATTCATAGTGTCACAAAAACATTGGGACATTTATTCTTAATGTCACAAAAACATTAGGACATTTAATCTTAGTTTCACAAAAACAATTTATTCTTAATGTCACAAAAACATTGGACATTTATTCTTAATGTCAAAAAAACATTGGGACATTTATTCTTAGTGTCACGAAAACATTGGAACATTTATTCTTCATGTCACAAAAACATTGGGACATTTATTCTTAGTGTCACCAAAACATTGGATCATTTAATCTTAGTTTCACAAAAACAATGAGACATTTATTCTTAATGTCACAAAAACATTGGGACATTTATTCGTAATGTCAAAAAAAACATTGGATCATTTATCCTTAATGTCACAAAAACATTGGGACATTTATTTTTAATGTCATAAAAACATTGAGACATTTATTCTTAGTTCACAAAAACATTGGAACATTTATTCTGAATGTCACAAAAACATTGGGACATTTATTCTTAATGTCACAAAAAAATTGGAACATTTATTCTTAGTTCACAGAAACATTGGGACGTTTATTGTAAGTGTCACAAAAACATTGTGACATTTATTCTTCATGTCACAAAAACATTGGGACATTTATTCATAGTGTCACAAAAATATTGGGACATTTATTTTTTATGTCACAAAAACATTGGATCATTTATTCTTAATGTCACAAAAACAATGAGACATTTATTCTTAGTGTCACAAAAACAATGAGACATTTATTCTTAATGTCACAACAACATTGAGACATTTATTCCTAGTGTCACAAAAACAATTAGACATTTAATCTTAATGTCACAAAAACATCGGCACATTTATTCTTAGTGTCACAAAAACATTGGGACATTTATTCTTAATGTCACAAAAACATTGGGACATTTATTCTTAGTGTCATAAAAACATTGTGACATTTATTCTTAATGTCAGAAAAAGATTGGGACATTTATTAGAGTGTCACAAAAACATTGAGACATTTATTCGTCGTGTCACAAAAACATTGGGACATTTATTCTTAATGTCACAAAAACATCTGGACATTTAATCTTAGTTTCACAGAAACAATGAGACATTTATTCATCGTGTCACAAAAACTATGGGACATTTATTCTTAATGTCACAAAAACATTGGGACATTTATTTTTAATGTCACAAAAACATTGAGACATTAATTGTTAATGTCACAGAAACATTGAGACATTTATTCTTAGTGTCACAAAAACAATGAGACATTTATTCTTAATGTCACAAAAACATTGAGACATTTATTCTTAGTGTTACAAAAACAATTAGACATTTATTCTTAGTGTCACAAAAACATTGGGACATTCATTCTTAATGTCACAAAAAATTGGAACATTTATTCTTAGTTCACAAAAACATTGGGACGTTTATTGTAAGTATCACAAAAACATTGTGACATTTATTCTTCATGTCACAAAAACATTGGGACATTTATTCATAGTGTCACATAAATATTGGGACATTTATTTTTTATGTCACAAAAACAATAGGACATTTAATCTTAGTTTCACGAAAACAATGAGACATTTATTCTTAATGTCACAAAAACATTGAGACATTTATTCTTAATGTCACAAAGACATTGGGACATTTATTTTTAATGTCACAAAAACATTGGATCATTTATTCTTAATGTCACAAAAACATTGAGACATTTATTCTTAGTGTCACAAAAACATTGGGACATTTATTCTTCGTAGTGTCACAAAAACATTGGGACATTTATTCCTAGTGTCACAAAAACAATTAGACATTTAATCTTAATGTCACAAAAACATCGGCACATTTATTCTTAGTGTCACAAAAACATTGGGACATTTATTCTTAATGTCACAAAAACATTGGGACATTTATTCTTAGTGTCATAAAAACATTGTGACATTTATTCTTAATGTCAGAAAAAGATTGGGACATTTATTAGAGTGTCACAAAAACATTGAGACATTTATTCTTCGTGTCACAAAAACATTGGGACATTTATTCTTAATGTCACAAAAACATTAGGACATTTAATCTTAGTTTCACAGAAACAATGAGACATTTATTCGTCGTGTCACAAAAACTATGGGACATTTATTCTTAATGTCACAAAAACATTGGGACATTTATTTTTAATGTCACAAAAACATTGAGACATTAATTGTTAATGTCACAGAAACATTGTGACATTTATTCTTAATGTCACAAAAACAATGAGACATTTATTCTTAATGTCACAAAAACATTGAGACATTTATTCTTAGTGTTACAAAAACAATTAGACATTTATTCTTAGTGTCACAAAAACATTGGGACATTTATTCTTAATGTCACAAAAACATTGGGACATTTATTCTTAGTGTCATAAAAACATTGGGACATTTATTCTTAATGTCACAGAAACATTGGGACATTTATTCTTAATGTCAAAAAAACACTGGAACATTTATTTTTAATGTCACAAAACCATTGGGACATTTATTCTTAGTGTCACAAAAACATTGGGACATTCATTCTTATTGTCACAAAAACATTGTTACATTTATTCCTAGTGTCACAAAAACATTAGGACATTTAATCTTAGTTTCACAGAAATAATGAGACATTTATTCGTCGTGTCACAAAAACTATGGGACATTTATTCTTAATGTCACAAAAACATTGGGACATTTATTTTTAATGTCACAAAAACATTGAGACATTAATTGTTAATGTCACAGAAACATTGAGACATTTATTCTTAGTGTCACAAAAACAATGAGACATTTATTCTTAATGTCACAAAAACATTGAGACATTTATTCTTAGTGTTACAAAAACAATTAGACATTTATTCTTAGTGTCACAAAAACATTGGGACATTTATTCTTAATGTCACAAAAACATTGGGACATTTATTCTTAGTGTCATAAAAACATTGGGACATTCATTCTTAATGTCACAGAAACATTGGGACATTTATTATTGATGTCACAAAAACATTGGGACATTTATTTTTAATGTCACAAAAACATTGAGACATTAATTGTTAATGTCACAGAAACATTGTGACATTTATTCTTAATGTCACAAAAACAATGAGACATTTATTCTTGATGTCACAAAAACATTGAGACATTTATTCTTAATGTCACAAAACCATTGGGACATTTATTCTTAGTGTCACAATAACATTGGGACATTTATATTTAGTGTCACAAAAACATTGGCACATTTATTCTTAGTGTCACAAAAAATTGGGACATTTATTCTTCGTGTCACAAAAACATTGGGACATTTATTCTTAGTGTCACAACAACATTAGGATATTTATTTTTAATGTCACAAAAACATTGGGACATTTATTCTTAGTGTCACAAAAACATTGGGACATTTCTTCTTAGTGTCATAAAAACATTGTGACATTTATTCTTAATGTCACAAAAAGATTAGGACATTTATTAGAGTGTCACAAAAACATTGAGACATTTATTCTTAATGTCACAAAAACATTAGGACATTTATTCTTAGTGTCATAAAAACATTGGGACATTTATTCTTAATGTCACAACAACATTTAGACATTTATTCTTAGTGTCGAAAGAACATTGGGACATTTATTCTTAGTGTCACGAAAACATTGGGACGTTTATTCTTAATATTACAAAAACATTGGGACATTTAGTCTTAGTGTCACAAAAACATTGGGACGTTTATTCTTAGTGTCACAAAAACATTGGGACATTTATTCTTAGTGTCACAAAAACATTGGGACATTTATTCTTAATGTCACAAAAACATTGGGACATTTATTCTTAGTGTCACAAAAACATTGGGACATTTATTCTTAGTGTCACAAAAACATTGGGACATTTATTCTTAATGTCACAAAAACATTGGGACATTTATTCTTAGTGTCACAAAAACATTGGGATATTTATTCATAAGGTCACAAAAATTTTGGGACATTTATTCTTGTGTCAAAAACATTGGGACATTTATTCTTAATGTCACAAAAACATTGGGACATTTATTCTTAGTGTCACAAAAACATTGGGACATTCATTCTTATTGTCACAAAAACATTGTTACATTTATTCCTAGTGTCACAAAGACATTGGAACATTTACTCTTAATGTCACAAAAACATTGGGACATTTATTCTTAGTGTCACAATAACATTGGGACATTTATATTTAGTGTCACAAAAACATTGGCACATTTATTCTTAGTGTCACAAAAAATTGAGACATTTATTCTTAATTTCACAAAAACATTGGGACATTTATTCGTCGTGTCACAAAAACATTGGGACATTTATTCTTAATGTCACAAAAACATTAGGACATTTAATCTTAGTTTCACAGAAACAATGAGACATTTATTCTTAATGTCACAAAAACATTGAGACATTTATTCGTAATGTCAAAAAAAACATTGGATCATTTATCCTTAATGTCACAAAAACATTGGGACATTTATTCTTAATGTCACAAAAAAATTGGAACATTTATTCTTAGTTCACAAAAACATTGGGACGTTTATTATAAGTGTCACAAAAACATTGTGACATTTATTCTTCATGTCACAAAAACATTGGGACATTTATTCTTAATGTCACAAAAACATTAGGACATTTAATCTTAGTTTCACAAAAACAATGAGACATTTATTCTTAATGTCACAAAAACATTGAGACATTTATTCTTAATGTCACAAAAACATTGGGATATTTATTTTAATGTCACAAAAACATTGAGACATTTATTCTTAATGTCACAAAAACATTGAGACATTTATTCTTAGTGTCACAAAAACATGAGACATTTATTCTTAATGTCACAACAACATTGAGACATTTATTCTAGTGTCACAAAAACAATTGGGACATTTATTCTTAATGTCACAAAAACATGACATTTATTCTTAGTGTCACAAAAACATTGGGACATTTATTCTTAGTGTCACAAAAACATTGGGACATTTATTTTAGTGTCACAAAACATTGAGACATTTATTCTTAATGTCACAAAAACATTGAAACATTTATTCTTAGAGTCACAAAACATTGGGACATTTATTCTTAGTGTCACAAAAACATTGGGACATTTATTCTTAGTGTCACAAAAACATTGGGACATTTATTCTTAGTGTCACAAAAACATTGGGACATTTATTCTTAGTGTCATAAAACATTGGGACATTTATTCTTAGTGTCACAAAAACATTGAGACATTTATTCTTAATGTCACAAAACATTGAGACATTTATCTTAATGTCACAAAAACATCGGAACATTTATTCTTAATGTCACAAAAACATTGGGGCATTTATTCTTAGTGTCACAAAAACATTGAGACATTTATTCTTAGTGTCACAAAAACATTGGGACATTTATTCGTAGTGTCACAAAAACATTGGGACATTTATTCGTAATGTCAAAAAAAACATTGGGACATTTATTCTTAGTGTCACAAAAACATTCGAACATTGATTCTGAATGTCACAAAAACATTGGGACATTTATTCTTAGTGTCACAAAAACATTGGATCATTTATTCTTAATGTCACAAAAACATTGGGACATTTATTTTTAATGTCATAAAAACATTGAGACATTTATTCTTAGTGTCACAAAAACATTGGGACATTTATTCTGATGTCACAAAAACATTGGGACATTTATTCTTCAATGTAAAAAAAACATTGGAACATATATTCTTAGTTCAACAAAAACATTGGGCCGCTTATTATAAGTGTCACAAAAACATTGTGAGATTTATTCTTCATGTCACAAAAACATTGGGACATTTATTCATAGTGTCACAAAAACATTGGGACATTTATTCTTAATGTCACAAAAACATTAGGACATTTAATCTTAGTTTCACAAAAACAATTTATTCTTAATGTCACAAAAACTATGGGACATTTATTCTTAATGTCAAAAAAACATTGGGACATTTATTCTTAGTGTCACGAAAACATTGGAACATTTATTCTTCATGTCACAAAAACATTGGGACATTTATTCTTAGTGTCACCAAAACATTGGATCATTTAATCTTAGTTTCACAAAAACAATGAGACATTTATTCTTAATGTCACAAAAACATTGGGACATTTATTCGTAATGTCAAAAAAAACATTGGATCATTTATCCTTAATGTCACAAAAACATTGGGACATTTATTTTTAATGTCATAAAAACATTGAGACATTTATTCTTAGTTCACAAAAACATTGGAACATTTATTCTGAATGTCACAAAAACATTGGGACATTTATTCTAATGTCACAAAAAATTG